>LQRL01027729.1:13551-25732 GCA_001703475.1 Hydroides elegans
AATATTTTGTTCATGCTCCTGTTGAAATCATTGACGCTTACCGTGATGTGTTTAACATGGCGAGGGAGGTATGGATAATACGCAAACGCAATGATTATGTAGTTTGATAGACAGATCGATAAATTGAAGAATAGTTAGAATAAGAGAGTGAGTGAGTGAGTGAGAGAGAGAAACGAAACGAATTAGAAAGCTTATATATTGGTAGAAGGGGCTAAATAAGAATAAAAGAAGCTTGATTTTACTGAAACAAATTCTGATGGATGTTTTGTATTATTCGCATTACTTATGGTTAACGTACATCACATCCGCTTCATATTGATAATTATCATTCAGGAATTATTTTTCAGGGGTAACAGTCGCAACCGTATATGAGCTATATTGTGTGCCAATTGCAACTGCTCGTAAGTCCATCCCCCGACACACCACTAGTTGATTGCCGTTCACACAGAAGCAATATCCCAATTGAATGGGTCAGTGCTTTAAGGCAACAAGTGGATTTTGGCAGTTTTGAGAAAATCAACCCGAAACATTCTATGAATGGTCTAACATATAGCGATCTTTGTTTAAGAAATGGTGTGCATGATTGATATAAACATGTGATGTTAACATATTTTATGGGTTAATGGCATGTGACGCATATCAGTATAAGAAAATGCTTTGTTGAGTAAGCACCTTTTGGCAAGGAACCCTTCAATTGCCAGGCAGCAAACTGAATAGGGTGTTGCTTATTTGCTTTTGCTCATGATAAACAATGAATATGGTGGATGGAGACTAGATGGCAATTCATTCATTCAATTGATGGATCTATTTCGTTTATAAATAGAAACCTGTCCTGTGCAGTAATCGTATTGTTATCCAGGAGCATAGACTACATTGTAGTTGAAGGGCATGTTTAGTGCCCAATATCATAAGTCAGCTTCCTCATACAAAGTACAGAGATCGGCTAAAGCACAAAAATACCACCGAAAACAAGTACATGACTGTATTTCTCTGCTATATGAATCCATTAATGATTACGAATTTCAATAACATAAGTACATGGATTATACTGTATCTGAGCATTGAAATATAAAGTCCAATGTAACATTATGTGGTCTCATAGTATACACTGGAACCATTTGTTCAGTTAACTTCCAGTCATTCATAAAGAGCATAGAGATGGTATATCGCAATTAGTTTTAGCAAACGAGTGCCTAATCCCTAGCCAAGAAGAAAGTAAATTTAAAACTATACTGTCAATATAGTAAACTTATAGAAAGCCGTTCAGACTGTGATTTACCAAACTGCAGAAATGTAGCTCATGTAACCAACTTACAGTAATACATCACCTGAGTCGTGATTGGAATAAGGACAAAACAAGATCAAGGACACAGCCTAGTAAATAGCCTTCAATATATTGATATTAGCAACAGTAAATACAACACGGAAAACCTAGGCATCAGAGCTAAAAGGCACCCCATCCTAAGTAATACATATGGAATAATAACCGAAGGGTCCTAATTAAAATGGTTATTGGCCCGAGGGATAGGGAAAAGTAATGCCCAAGCCCGAAGGGCGCGGGCATTACTTTTTCCTATCCCGAGGGCCAATAACCATTTTGAATAGGATCCTGAGGTTTTTGTTCCTTTTATTACATGGATTTCCGCATTTTTCGAACACTTTTCCGAGTTTGTAGCGTGAACTATATTTGTGTAACGTATGCGTAAATTAACGTAACGTTGCGTAAAACGGCTATTTTCGAAACAATCTCCCTACCTTTTCGGATTGTGTTTTCGAAACTGGTCTATCGGTTTATGTAGATATAAGAGTACGTCCGAAGTCACTTGATGTTATTCAAAAGAGTCTTTGGACATATTCTTCCAGTTTGGTCGTATTTCGTTATAGGCACTTTCGATTTCATAGCTCCTTTTGGATGCATTATATTCACAATTTTCTATGTCGTTAACCACTCTATACATCTGCTTTAAACTTGGCATTTCGTCGATTCTATCCATTAATGCCTCATCATTATTAACATAATTTTTCACATCATCATATTGATTCTTATATTTCATCACAAATCCTTAAGTTTTATTCCTTTTATTTTAAATATCAAGTTTATTTCAGTCCCTTTTTAAATGCTGTTCTAATTCCAGGCTAGGAACATACTTATACTTTTATTAGCGTTTGGTTTATTAACTTTATACGTTAAAATACAAGTAATATAAACTTATTAATTCTTTTCCATAAACATGTGTAATCCTTTCACATTCTTTTCAGTAACTGCAGTAAACAAAATTGCATTACGTAGAATTTGAATTTTGACGTCACAATTGCAATACTAGGTCAAGTTCACGAGTACTCTTGAGTTGGCGTGTGTGTGTCCTACATCTCGCTCAGCTGTCATCACGTACTAGTACATGTGCGGATAGAGTAGAGAATGACCCCGTATGCAACATACGTCAAAGCGGCATCTGGGCAGCCGGGGTTCAATTCCTGATGTAACCATTTTATTTTTTTTAACAAACAAAATATAAAATGACTACGCCCCCGGGCATTATCACAAAAGATAATGACCGGGTGATAATGACCTGTAAAATGCTTCAACCATGTAATAAATGTTATTAATAACAGATATCGTCGGATTTCAAACAGAGCGCGTAGATTATAGTATTTCTCACAACGTCATTCTCATAACGTCGATCTCACCACCTCGTCGGGCAAATCGAATTTGGGATAGCAATGGTCCTCAGCCAAAATGGTTGGCCGGGGGCTAAAAAGTAACAATGTGAAACAGCAACGGGTAAAAACACTAGTTAAATTAGTCAAACGAGAACTCATTGGTGTATATGTGAGTATAGCGCTTGCCAAGTGATAACATTTCTATCATGGTAAGTTTGATCGATTGTTCAGTAAACATTTGGGCGACATTGAGACAACTCGCATAAAACAAAGGAAATGAAACGGAAATTAAACGCTTAAAATGGAAACGGCAAGAATATAACAATAGGTGACTCGCCTTCAACTATTAACTATTCAAGTCTGAATATACGAATTTACTTATTCAACTAGCGTTCAATTTTCATTCAATGTTGTAACATAACCTATTGATTACTTATTACTTGTCAAAAGTTTGGTGAACTCAATAATATGCCACAACAATCTTGATACTAAAATCATCGAATTACTGTATCAAACTGTCAACAAATTTAACGCAAGCTAATGTTTTTGTTAAAGCTTCATATACTATATTTTTCATATCGGCTCGAAAGTGTTAGTTACCCTATATTTATATAACTCTTGCCAAGTGACACCATTTCCATCAATTTGAGTTTTTGAGTGAAATTGAGTCATAGTGCACAATACAAAGGAAATGAAACGGAAATTGAACGCTTAATAAAGGAAAGGGTAAATATACCAATAGGGAACTAGTCTTTCAATATAAGCTTTTACAGTCGGAATATACGAATTAACTTATTCAACTACCGTTCCATGTTCATTCAATGTTTAACAATATTGATTACTTATTACTTGTCTAATGTTTGGTGAACACAATAAATTGCAACAAAACCTTGACGCTAAAATCATCGAATAACTGTATTTAAATGTCAACAAATTATACGCAAGTTAATATGTTTGGTTTAAGCTTCATAAATGAATTGTGTAACACCAATATAATCTTACCTTTGTTCCGTTCTTCTTCTTTGCCTTTTTCTTCTTTTTCTTGCCACCGGGTAACTTGGACATTTTCAGCGGATCAATAAGTTCACTTTCGTCAAGATTGTCAAGAGATTCTGTACTCTGATTGGTCGATTTCGGAGTAGCTAATACTGCACTTTCATTGGCCGCCACTGATGTTGGCATTTCATTGGCTGATTTTGCTGGTTTCTTATTGGACGATGGAAACGAGGCTGCTGTGATCTCATTGGATACTGCGATATTGCGATTGGTTGATTGGTCGGTAGTTGGGGGCTGTTTGGGTTAGTAAGAGATACAAAAAGCTAGGTGTCATTTAAAAAATGAAATACAAATGCAATACATAAATCGACAAAGTGAGCTGAGGGGTGACTGATATATATTTTTAATTTTGGTTTCGAAACGATCTCATAATAATTCTGAAGGTTTCTTAAAATATGACAACAAATGGTACGCCTATGACAATACAAGTTGTCTTAGTTTTCTCGACATTCTTTGTATGGGTTTAGATGCGTTGGTTTAGTAATCAGAATTTAACAACCCATTCAATACATTGAAGTTTTATCTAAACTTTTTTCTGAATCATTATATGAAAATGACTCAAGCCCTCGTTAGCTCACATATGTCAATACCACATTCACAATGCAGTGTTATATTTGTTCTGAGTCGTGCAAATTGACATATATCTCATGCTTACACATATTTATGCATGATGCAAAATTACATACGTATTGTAAAACTAAATCTATGCATCAATTGTCTAAATAAACTGAAAATAAGTTCGTTTTGATTCATTAAGAAAAACAAAACATACATTTTTATACATAAATACACGAGCAAAAAAAAAACAATCACAAATTGGTTTTTCTCTAAAATAACCGACGCGGGGGAAAATTGTTTTGGAAATGTATAATGGAACAAACTGATAATGAAGTGAAAAGGAATTAAATCATGAATTAACAACACGTGTTTTTTTCTTATTCTAAACATCATAAACCCGTTGTTTCTAAAACATCTTATCTATATAAAATTAAAGAATAAAGCTATATAACATAGTTTGGTAAGAATTAAGGTCCTTTGCACCCAATTAACTCTTCATATTAAAAGCCAATTCTTATTAAGGGCGATGGAAAGTGGGTTTCCTAGTCAAGGAAAATGATAACTTGTTCGTACTTATAATATGTTTTATCTCGCTAAAACCAGCCTTAATTGCACCATAAATATATACATGTGTAATTAAATACAAACGATGATTAACATATGGAAATGAGGTCTGTAAGTGTTTTGATGCTATGAATTATATTGGAAAATAAGGTGAAAACGATCTAATTTACATATGTAAATGAGTCACATGGTAAATAAACATTGAAAAATAAAACCCCGATCTTTTTAATACAAATTGTATATTTACATATAAATATGCCAATTATATTAGCCCACGATAGGGTATGATTAGGGATCATTCATAAGTGAAGTATAAAAAAGTGCGCATAAGCATAGACTTACAATGCAAAGCTGATTAGCTGATAAGAAGTTTTCACTTTTAAGAAAAACAAACACAACATTTAGTATAATAAAGAATAAATATATTTCTAACAAAATCCAACAATCTAACTAAAAACAAACTTCTTTTATCATCACAAATCATTCTAGTAAAATAGGCTAGTTAACTATTTCAACCACATATAGCAAAAATAAAGGATTAATGTATAAAACGTGTTTGTTTAAAATATACATGTATTCTAACCTAAAGTAGGATTGGCTTAAATGTGGAATAGTTAGTAGGTTTATGGACAGGGATAGTGTTGGTTAGGACCGCTGAAAAAAGTGCAAAAGAATAAAACTAATTTAGGATCGGTGCATATATTTATCATGTGGTATACAAAGAAAACTGTTATGCGACCATGTTTTTGTAATTGGTGAAGAAAAATGTGATCATTACATTATTTTTTTTGTGAACCACGTTGAAATTAAAACCTGGTTAAATGTCTCCGGTCATAAAGTCTCTGCTCAAAATGATAAACATAGGACATGAGTTGGCTAAAGAATAGAACTGTAGATTTGGAATGAGTGTTGAATACGATTCGTCAAAAATATATATTTCAAAGTCGACTTTTGGTTCGTGACTTTTTGACCTATGATGACCTTTTTGATGGAAAAATGACCCGGAACATTATGACCAGCAAAATTTTGACCAAGCACAATTAAAAATGTATACGTTTTTTTCTTCCTCTTTCGAAACAAGGTTTTATCAACTTATGATTATGTTGAAGAAATAGGAATTGGAATGTTATAATCATTACAAAAGAAAATTAAGAGGTTATAACAACACAATCTCGAAATAATTAAGTTTTAAATAATGATGGCACTTCAGAGCAAGTTATTTGACAAAGGAATTATTTACGGTGAAGTTAATGCAAAGTATTTCTATGTACATATTCAAAAGTAATTAAAGTAACGAACTTATATGGCTCACATTCAAAATAGCAATTAAAACATATATTAACACATAAAAATAATCGATTGACACAAACAAAACATTGCCTTTGTTGAATTTATCTGATTATAAGAAGACTGTACGGTATCAGCTCAGTTTCATCTTATTAATCATTTATCTAAACTATTCAATGAGGAGGGGAGGCCTGGGGTTGGGTTGGTTATGGGTCAGGTTCCAATGATTACAGGTAGGACCTATACTTGATTTTTACGCATTTACATGATTTCATATATTCTATGTATATGGGCATTGAGGCAAACAATGAAAATAGTAGTTTAATTTGATATTGCAGTTATCGTTCTCCCATCTAAATTTTGGTTTAAAATATATCTTGTGACAATTCAAAATAGCTCATTCATCCATTTAGGGTAAATGTGTTTTTATTTAATGCCCCCACTCGTTTGAAATCACATTTCTTTATATAGACTCTTTATATGTTTGAATCGCGTACTAATACATAGAGCACTTATAAAACACATGATTGAAATGTCTTTACATGTATTAATATTGTCAAAAAGACTATTAAATTGATTCCAGTTGTTTATTTCATTTTATTTGTTTTGTATGCAACAAAAGAAATCGAAACAATTACAAATGAATATCAATCGGATACAATTTCTAGAGAACTATTTTGTTTACCTGTAATGAGGCCACTTCCGGCTTTTTCTTTGGACTAGAACTACTTTTCTTTGGCGGAACTGGAGGTTTGGGTTTTTTCTCCTGTCGAAAGAAAACAATTTATATTTTATTTAAGAATATTTACATTATGAAACAACAAACTAATATATAACAAATATAAGTTGCTTAAAAATGATAAGAGAAGCGAGCATTGATTTTAAACTCGAAAAGATGGTATAAATCAATATTTGCTGAAAGTTTAACAGTCAAGAATATATTTTCATTAAAGATTGCATTTATGATTTTCCTCCACTTATGCGACTGGAAAAGGTTGGTATTGTCCAACCAGTCTAATAAATATTTGTTTATGGAAATGAATTATGTTGCATAAAAAATGCATATAACTAAAGGTGAAACTACGCTATAGTTCTATTGGAAAATAGAGGCATGCAATTTGAAATAAGTCATAATTATGCTCTCAGACTCACGGATTAAATATATTATAGCAGAAAACGGGAACATGCGATTTGGCACAAACTACTAACGTATATTACAGGAATGTGATATCACTAAAAAAAAAACTGGCAAATATTGAATGCTGAAATCGATATACAAACGAGGCACTATTCTAAAGCTAGGCATTCTTCAAGTCTTACGTAGTAATCTACTCGTACCAAAATGGTCAATAGCCTACCTATCTAAATAGGTAAACATTCAATGGCAAATTGGAATTCTAAATACAATATACACAGAGCAAACTGGCAAAACAATATGAAGTTTTAAATAAATCTACAAAGTAAGGTTTCAAAGTTAGGCATTCCAAGTTTCCTACTAAGTCCATATATTTCAAACAAAACGTGTCTAAAATGGGCCGACATTCGAAATTTCATAACTCTAAACAAAATACGCATACAGAACCAAAACATATTATGTATAAGTTATAAACTATTTCTACCGACTAAGGGACGTCTAAAATTGATTATAACATGGTGCGATATTTTTTCGCTATATGTCTTTTATAATTGTAAACGTTTCTATTCTGCGATAGAACTCGCTTTGACAATTTATCAATTAACCAATCACAACAACTGTGTTCATTGGGTGCGGCACAAATTAACAAATGAGCGTTCTCGTGTGCTTTATTTCTTGGCTGTTACATTTGACCCCAGCTATTGTCTAAAAATAGATTAGCCGCCTGGTTATATGTCTAAAAATAGATTAGCCACCTGGTTATAGGAATGAAACCAGGAAGTAAATGTACTTTTGTTTTGAGTTGACAGCTTTCAAAATACGTGTATTATCTCAATCAATAAAGGAGATTTATATTACAAAGGATAAACAAACATATAAATTATTAATTCTGTGAAATAGTTATCTGAAGCATTATGCACAGATATATTTTTTCGTTGATTTGATTGTGTCGGCTTTTTCTTTGATCGTTTTCAGACGAGATAATTTCGACATGTCACTTCTTCTTGATTAAAGCCAAGAGTTAAGATGAAGGGAAAATATATTTTGTTGAGAGAATGAGGATTCTTGGAGTAAATGTATGAATTGTCACAGATTGCTCTGTATTGGTGGGTGCTTAGATGTTCATCCAGTGATGCAGGGCTACTTCGTCAAAAACGCATATGCTTGTAGTTTGGATAGGAAAATGCATAACAAAATAATGAAATTGGGATAACAAATGAAATTAATTGAAATGAATTAATAACTTAAAATTGGGATGTTTATGACGATTCGGGTAAGTTCTTTGATTTTTTCGAGTCATTCATGAATGGTTTTAACGGCCATATTTATTGACATAGAACAATTGTCGGGGGTCTCAATAAATGGAACAGCCAAAGATTATAAACAGACGCACGTGCTTGGGAATTTTTTCTTTACTAAAATGTTTTAAAATATTTTTAAACCTAAAAATAGTAAATGTTATAATAGTGATAAAACACTCCTGTTCGTTTATAGTTCATATTAGAAGTACGGAGGAATAATTACAAAACTCACGCCTTCGGCGTTCGTTTTGTAATTATTCCTCAGTACTTCTAATATGAACTATAAACTCACAGTCGTGTTTTATCCCTATAACAGGGGTGTACCTTTAGTAAAAATTCTAGTCGCGCCCGCGCGACTGGCTCCAAAAAGTTAGTCGCGCGAGGGAAAAGTTAGTCGCGCGGCCAATAATGACGTTTTTCATATATATGCAGGGGTGCACCTTAGCGGTCGCACGGTCGCATATGCGACCGTCGTATCGCCGACGCGAGTGTCATTTCAGACGACACTCGAGCTGTTGCGAATGTCAATTTGTTAGAAATCCACTCTTTGCAAAAATTATTTATTTTGAAGTACCTATAAAAATTGCGCTCGCGCCTTCGGCGCTCGCATTGAAGTTGATATTGTCAAGTTGAATATAGTGCGCGAATGTCATTTTGCCCGCGCGAGAGTCGTTTTAGATGACGGTCGCGCTTGCGCGACCGTCGATTTTGGGTCAAGGTGCACCCCTGTATATGCCAAAAAACATTAGGAAAGTATCATTTTTAAAATCATCTCCATATTGACAAGGCTAGAAAAATAGAAATATATAAGAATAATTGGTATGCGAGCGCCGTAGGCGCGAGCCGAAAAAAAAACCCATACTTTATATTTATTCCAACAAGATGAGTACAACATTAAGGAAACTGCTCAAACATCTATATCAACTTTTTTGAGTACTTTACTTAAGGATATAAATATCTACTAAAGTGTATTGGTCAAAGGGCACAGAGATCGTGTTCGATTTAAGAACATATACTTTTAGATAGATTTCGGTACATTCAATGAAGCCCTGATGCCATGTAAATGATATACATAGTGCCATATTAACTAAAACCATGAATTGATTAAATGTATAAAATGAATTATTAATGAGTAATTTAATTTTTCAACATCGTCTAGTGAATAGTTATGAGTCAAGTGATGCGAGCGCCGAAGGCGCGAGCGCAAACTAGTAGAATAATTATTAATCAATTAATTATCAAAAAAAAACAGGGTTGCACATAAGGATTTTTTTACCTTCGCCAATTTAGCGAAGGACTTTTGATTCACCTTCGCCAAATTCAATTTACCTTCGCCAAATTAACACAAAGCAACACTCGAATTTCCTTGTGTAGATAATATTTCTACTTAACGTAATGAAATGTCTATCGCAGGTCTAAACCGAAGTTTGATGGTCGCGATCGGGCGACTAACTCCTACAATGTGTTCGTAGAACCGAAAAGTTTGTTGGCCGACTGTTTCATGTCAATACCAGATTTTATGGTTTCATTATGTTATAGGATGACATGTATATCCCTTCTTAGGCGCAACCAGACTATCTTAATATATTTATCAGGAAATGCATTATTAGACTACAAGGGACGCTTCATGGAAATTAGACGCGCCATGGAAATGGAACAAATCCAAACCTTGATTTCTTCAACATCATTTATTATTTTGCGTTGAGTTTTCGTTTAAAATATAGTATATATGTATATTAATGATGTGTGGCAATATGAACCTTGAATTCAAAGAAGAACTTATAATATATGAACTTGGAAATTTGGTTTCATTTCCATGTCGGTAAAAATACATGTCGCGACCCTTGTATGTAATACATCGGTCTATCGGGAACAACGAATACATACTAGATGTTTTGTAGAGAAATCGTATCATGGATACTTAGGCTTCAGCGGGTATCTAAGGTAGCCGGATACCGGATAATCGCTGGTGTACTGGCACCCGATTTAAGTAGGGTATCCGAAATACTGGATCATTTATAAATCTTAAATAGGATTAAATGAAAAAAAATCATACTTTTACTGAGATTAAAGATGTTTTGTCATAAAAAAAATCCATTTCTAGATTGTCAAACTAAAATTTGTTGCATAAATGAGATTTAACCTAAATCTTACATTTGATACAAAAAAAAGGTAGCATATCGTGATGAACAAATAGACATAGAATCATGTAATCATTAACTCGAAGTCGTATGTGAGTATGTGAAAACTTTGAGATATTGGGTTGGGTATCGATTTCGGTAGCAAAAAATCTGACCCAGCCCTAATGGAAAATATGGAATCTAATATCAGAGACAGAAAATTGCACATTATACCAATACAGGGATAATTCTAGCGTGCGCCATGTGCGCCATGGCGCACACTTTTCATATACGGCGCACAGAAATTTGGTCTGTGCGCCGCGATGGCGCACGGTTTTCTAAACTAACGCACGGAAATTTACCATGTGCGCCATTTTTTTTCTAAAACTTGTATAAGTTGTTTATGGACATTTTGCATGGAAGTGAATGCAATTTTAATTTCTATGTACAAGATCTTTATTACTGTTCACTTTCTGTAGGGAAACATGACATGTGAGGCTGAGCCTTGCATTCATCTCCCCTTTTTGGATCATTCATATAAAAAATAGAAACGGTAAATCAGAAATTGAAAATACTAATCAAATATATAAATTTCGGGACAGAATTTGACTGTACAATATGTGCCTTTGCGTGCCTTTGTGTGCAAATTCGAATTGATTTGCATGCAATATGACGCCTAGTGTTTATCTGCGTCTTTTATTTTACTTAATTAACTATTTCTTTTTAAGACACACATTTCTGAAAAGTTCAACTTGATGCCCTTTTATTTTTGCGCTCGCACCTCCGGCGCTCGCATATCAAATTTACGTGGGAGAATCAAAGCGTTCAAGATAAAAACCCATTCAACGTATACGTTTAAGCGTACCTTTACGCGTAAAGGTACGCTCCAGTTTTTAAATAAAAGGTGAATACACTCTCATGATCAAAAAAGACGATAGCCGTGATTCTTTTTCGGGTAAATATATCTTACTCATACACTCATACAATATATCTATACGGCGCACACCCTTTGAAAATGGCGCACAAAAATTTGGCCTGTGCGCCATTGGCGCACGAAACCGAAATCCTAGAATTATCCCTGCAATATGAGTAAACGCAACTGATATATGTACAATACATGAAGAAATAATGTTAAGATGATTAATTGATATATTGAAGTAAGAGTTAAAGTCAGTAAAAAATCGAGCGCCGAAGGCGCGAGCGAAAATCCACGTCTATAGTAATATGACTAATGTATGAAAAAAGTTGTTCACAAGAATATGAATTCGGCCAACAATTTACCTTCGCCAATTTGGCGAAGGTGTTTCAATTCTCCTTCGCCAAATGGATTTAACCTTCGCCATTGGCGAAATGCGAAGGCTTATGTGCATACCTGAAAAAATTAATGAATTGTATATTTACTATAAAGCAATCACAGAGTGAGAATAAGTTAGTCGCGTGCCGCGCGACTAACTTTGAAAAGTTAGTCGCATGGCCAAAAAGTTAGTCGCATACGCGAC
>LQRL01027736.1:7111-24663 GCA_001703475.1 Hydroides elegans
AACTTTCAGCATTAATTGAAAATTGCAATTGTTATAAAGTTATAGTGGCAAGATATGGATTTCAAGATATGCAAACACTACCATTATGCATCATATTTTGTCATCAGAAATACGTATCGGATCAAGATAATAACATAGCTAGTTCTTATACTTTCAATATGCATTTGTCATTGTCATTACTGTAACCCACAAATAAAACATTTTCACAATGTTGCTTTTTACTTTGCGTCATAATATATTAAACGAACCTGTCACATTATACGTCAGCTTGAATCCCCTGACTTCATACCCAGAATCACTACCAAGAGTGACCAGCGCCGTGCTGCCCCTGATCATAATGATGATGGGCAGTGGTTTGTCTTCGCCGCATAATCGAGTCAGCTTCATGTCGTCTCTTAGTTCGTGGCCGTGGTATATCTGAAAAATATATCGATACGAGGTGTGGGGATATAAATGTTAATATCAAATAAATCATATGTTTTACTCACGTTTAGTATGAAAAAAATATATAAATTTCTTTTAGAAATGGTGTTTATGTGAAGTACAAACAATTTCAAAGTAATAATTATTGTTCGATTTAAATAATGTGTATATCGAATTTATCGCATTGTTGATATCGAAAGTATATGTGTTTGTTCAATCTCACCTCTACATAGTCAAAGCAGGTTCCATCATGTTTCGGGTTCTCCACATAGAAATCCTCAAAGTACAGAGTAAGCGCTCCCTAGAACGATGATAATGGTCAAATTCCTTGATTTATGATTAATCGATCTATCATGTTCATTTTCAACGCTTTCTTTCGAATATGTGCTTTTTCCAAAGAATCATAATATAATATACATTGAAGTAAAACTGTTGCAATTTAACTTTAAGAATCCCTTCATGTTATTTATTTTATATCATTAAAATCGGTTATATTTTCAAAAACGTCCAACACCTCTAAAACAGCACTTTCAGGAACTGTTATTCTCCACTGACACAAGTGCTTCTTTCCTGGTTTTCCGAGTGAGTTCGGATAGGATTGCGGATATCTCGGACTGTGAAACTGACCGCTCATGCTCTCCGTGAAATTAAATGCGCATCCTTTACGAAATCGAATTATAGTTATTTATTCAAATCTTGGCTTTGAATTCCGAATAATTGTTTATAAATTGTCTTAATTTCGTATCTGAACATTAAATCGAGCAGCCACTCTTGATAGATATTGAAGTAGAATTATTTGTAAACATTTAAAACGCATATATTCTTAATCAAACTGATATATGCAACGGATTTAAGCACAACAATATTAAGTACCTGATGTCCTTAAAATCATTTAATCATTCATTCATTTTTTGCCCATGTTTTTTTCGAAAAGTTCAACATAATTGTCCATTTTTATTATTTTAAAAAGAAAATTATGTCTCCGCTCTTGACATTCTTACCCATAAAGCGGTATCCAGCGGGATAGTGACAAGTGAGGTCCTTAGGAACGGCCCCACTGTCGTCATAGATACACCCGTTTCTAAGGCACGCGATCTCCGGACGACGGCGACCTTGGCATTGCTCCAAGTAATCCTCCTCGGCGCCTGAAAATAATCGTTATAATAATCGTACAAAAACACGATTCGAAATTCTATGTTTTTGTTTTGATTAATCTCTTTTAATAATTTTAGTGATTTGAATACTTTAAAACTATGTCTTTATAAATTTTTCTATGTATAAAAGTGCATTTTTAAAATCCTCCCTCAAAAAGTGTTTGCATGGATCCTTCTTTTATATATAATTTGAGAAATTTCACTGCTAACCACACCTTACCTTTGATGTAACAGCCTTTCCATTTTATGTAATTCAAGGTACTTTCATTGACGCTTTTGTCAAATCGAATATTAATCATATAAAATTGGTCTATGCCTTGTGTAGAGGCAATGTCCAGTGGAAATATAAATGCATCAGGATCGGAGCTGTCTTGTCTAACCTATTAAGGGACAAAAAATACATCCAAATTGAAATCGAATTATAATATTTCAAACACCAATGAGGAAACTACTATCTATTCCGTGTATTTTCTCTCTTCACATTCCATGCGAGAATTATAATATGTTTCTTCAAATTACAGATGATGACACTTCTCTAAAAAATGATAATACTTTTTTGATGAAAGAAAATTAAAAAGAACTTACTGTTATGCTATATTTATCAACTTCTCCGTCGACAAACGTCGCCTTGATGCTGCTGACGCCAGACGCATTGATATTGAATTCGGTCAAATAAGATCTCGTAGTCCAAATACGTTCCTTTATATAGTAGCTCGGCCGATCTTCATATTAACATTCATTAAAATGAAATAATGTATTTGTGTTAACATGTGTTGTCATAAGCATTCTTAATATCCACAAAACATAATTACTGCTAAATATTGCAAATGAAAATAGTAAACGTGTTATGCCCAAACCAAAATTTAAAATTCTAACCCACCACACCTTTAATTTGTTGTCATTGTTTTGACAATGGATAATGAAAAACTATGGATATATATACCAAATTCAGGATTTTAGGATTTTTTGTTTAGAATTAATTATGCCCTGTTATTTGAACCAAAACTATTACACTATTTCATTTTACCGTCGTCATATGGCATAGGTGATGCTATTTCCCTAAAAGGACGAAAGCTTTCTTCTGAATTCGGAAACTGCTCTTCAAATCCATCGTATATGAATTCGGGATGTATACCAGTGAATGAGTCCCATCCGTTTAAACATGCTACATTATCATCTACAAATAGATTATTTTCTTTGATATTGTTTTTTATTTCTGAATTGTCTCTGAAAATGCTTTCCGTGTATCAATTTATAGACCCCAAATTATATTATGCAGAATCGCATAGTCTTGTTAATGTATAATAGTGTTAACACCAACCTTTACTCTTTTGAGTTGCATTTAAGTCTTGTTTTCGAAAACGGGTTAATGTTAACCCATTTGAGTAATATATGAACATAAATATATTTTCAAATAATTAATGAAGTTAAATTGATCTACCTGCTATCGAATCGATTCCCATCATAATTACAGTGTATGCAAAAATAATATAGTACATTTTAATTATGTGAAAATATATCAAAATATCTCTTGTGGTTTTTGCAGCGGTATGTTCCCTGAGTTTATTTGTTTTGTTGTTTTTTTTTTTTTCAAATTAAAACGGTTAAACCTCATTCAGATAAATACCTTGTATTTAAACTGGTTGGAGCAACAAAGAGAAATTCAAACAAAGCCGCTGTTTCGGGATCATGATAAAATCTAATTAATAATTCGATTCCATTACCCGTCAGTTTTCATATTTCCCGGTTTCACAAGATGTCAGTAGCTTCCGCTATAATATTGAGCATAATGTCTACTTTTGTTTTGTCTTTCATGTTAAAGATTAACTTTAGACTATTTGTTTGTTAGAATGTATATAGGCTCTAGTCCATGAAACATTTTTGAAAAGTGTTTTTTTTTTCTCCTGCCTAGGATATCGGTTTGAACTTAAATGTATAGAGCATTTATAAGTGCGAGGTTTGTGAGTCTAGATAGTAAGGGTATCTCTTTCGAAAAATGTATTCACAATTTCATCTACATGCACATATAGATAGCCGAAAGGTTTTTTATTAACAAAATGAAATATTTAAAAAATGTTTAAAAAATGAAATATTTCATATAATTTACAGGAATAGAAAAATGTGTTAAACTATAGATGATTCAGTGGTGGCATTTGAACATCATGTAAAACTCATGCTTATAATTGTTTTAAATAGTCGAACAATCCTGGAATATAACTGGAATCTAATCAAAAATAGTACTTTTGCTTATGATCTCACGCACACTGACAATCTAGTTTCACGTTATAAAGACATATTCGTTTGCTAACACCGATCCTCAGCAACGATGTCATAGCTTAATTAACAACTTCCTTAGTATCTTGAAAGGGTAAATGATTGTGATATTCCTGTCGGTGTCGGAAGGATGGTATTGAAGATTGTCATGAGCAAAATGTTAATATGCATTGAATTAATTGAGTTCGAGCATGAACTGGAAATTTTTCACACTGTGTCATGGTATTTCATCAGCCAATTACAATGTTTTATTCGGGTAATGTACATTTATTGTGAAAATAACATGATTGATATACAAAATTTGACATTTTTCCGCACTAGAACAAGTTGCGGTTGATATAAACATGGTAGCGTCCTTCAAGGCACAGTAATACACAATGAAACATCTGTGAATCGAGCAAATGATATATGACATCAAATATTATAATTTATTAACTTAAAAACATATTTATATAAATTTCTGCCTTCCTGAGATGGATCTTATTTTTCATTATATATTTTCTCGGAATTGACATAAACTGGTCAAATCCATTCGATAATTCATTGAATATGTGCTCCATCAAACATAGACATCGATCAGTTTCACTCTAAATTACTTTTCATAATTAATTAGGTCCATACATGCTTTTCGTACGGTTGCAAGCATATATTTAAGAATCTGATATCGCTTAATGACAACCAATTTACTTTGCATTACGAGATACGTGTCCACAAAATGATTTACCAAGTACATATAATTATATATAAATAATCTAATATCAAATCATTCGAATTATATCAAACAAAAATATGTTTCCTGGAACTACAGTGCGCACTAGAACAAGTTGCGGTTGAAATAAACATGGTAGCTTCCTTCGGGTAAATCATTTACATCATACTATATTATACATTTTTCATGTTAATTTGGGTATGTAAATATTATTTTCTTTTCCGGGAGTATTCTACAATCTGCTTATATGAAAAGAGAAAATCACATTTTATTGACATATATTAAAAGTCAATAAAATGTGTCTGATTGATTTTGTTTCGAAGTAAATGACATAATATTTATATAAGTTAAATATGGTCTCATATCACCTGTAATACCTATAACTGACCTCACATTAAATGGTGATGAATTTATGGGATTGCTAAATATGCTTATCATAAAACAAAGGGATCGTAAAAGTGACACACTTAATATCGGTTAGCAATTACAATAACCACTCCATTGATCATTGATTATAATGTTTATAAAGTATTTAAGTTAAGGGTTTAGAACTTGAGTATATTGGGGAACGGGTTATCATTTAAAGGGAAATATACTAAAATATTGTTGAATTATGGTCGAGATAAGTGTCCGAGCATCTGAATTCCCAAATGGTTGTGCATGCCCAAACTCGGGTTTTCTCGTCTTGACATTTATTTACAGTTTGTGGTAATTTAGATCGAATTTAATCACCGAATTGTTAATATCAAGAAAGGATTTTTTTTTTTACAAATTGGACAATTTAAATGCAATTTTGAGGTAAGCAAAATTTGGTCCATTTCAAATGATTAAAGAATCATTTTTATTCAAAACTAGATGTTTTGGTTTTAGATTTTAAATACAAACAGGAAATTATGTTTAGTTATCACGTTTCATTGTAGTTAAACATTTCTTGCTACATTATTGGTGGCATTTATGTATTTATGGCACTCATGCAGAATTGATAATCATGATAAATTATTAAATTATGAACTATTGTATTAAGCAAATAAAAACGGGATGTAGCAAATTCAAGACATTTTTTTTTAAAAATCACTCAGCAATGAATGCTTGTGAATCGAACTCAGATCTCAACCTCACTATATTGCTCAAAAAAAAGATGAATGAACCTTATCAAGAGCAAATTACCAAAAGCACATTTTACATTAGAGCTTTACATAGAGTAAACCGAATGTCGCATTATTTGATTTTACTCAGTCAGTATCATTCGACGAAGTGTATGTTGAAGTTTGATTTTCATTTTTAGTTGTGTATTAAATATTTTTCTACAACAACAAAAATAAATCAACATTGCAGCAGCTCAAAGCTAATCCAATTTCATTTTATATCAAAATTGATTTTTAATTTCAGATCAAAATAAGAGTCACTCAAACAAGTTGGTTACCATGGATATTCATCGAGCTTTATTCGTAATTTACTTCGCGTGCATAACGACTCTCATAACGGCAGCACCATTCGACCCCACAGATCAGGTACCATCTTCAGTCTTATTATTCTTTTAACTATCAAAATGTCTTGATATTAAAATTTATTTAAACTACTGCTAATATGTAATTAGAATGGATGTGTGCATACAGTGTAATCATTATTTGCTGGATTTTTAAAATTGATACATAACCCAACTTTGGCCCCTATGAAAGTTTTCCGGATGTCCTTATTCGTTGCGGACGTAGCATCGACGTTGCGTCCGAGCCTGACATTCGAATTACGTTCTACAGACGTTGGGCCGTAAATGGACGTCCGGAAAACTTTCCTACGGGCACAAAGTAGGTCTAACTCTCAATGACACGTCCGTATGTGACGTAGCATAGACAACCCTTGCCGAGCGGGAAGAAGCAGCTAAATGTAGGACAGTGGTGCAAAGCGTAAGCACATCAATAGAAATATCTGAAATGCCCGATTTCGAGGAAACATAATATCAAATACAATATAAATCCTAATTTTTCATGATAAATATATTCAAAGGTTGCAAAGCAAACCTATTTTTTTTATTTCTCACATTGTTTTTTAACATTGATATGTGTAAGAGATTCGTCATTCGACAACTATTCAGAAATAATTGGTTCAGTGTGGTTCATAAAAGAATAATGCCCTATTTCATGGGCACTGATAGTTGTCCTGTTCTTTTAAAACAAGGGTCAATTCGAGGCAGGGGAACAACCGTTCACATCGCCTCTAAAGGATCGCTTAGTTTAACCATTTTTTATAAATATAACTAGTCATATTGCGGTAGTGTGGTGGTATATTGCGGTAGTGTGTTCATATTTTGTTGTACTTCTTTTCTTAAGGATCCATTCGACGCCGCAGAAGAACCACTCACATCGCTCCTTCAAGACCGCTCCTCCATTGATTTCTCAGCTCTCGCAGGAGTAAGAGAACAAACAGGTGGCGAAGGCGAACCAGCACCGAGACGTCCACCTCTTCAACCGTATGACAACACTGAAGCTGATCCGCAACCCACGCTGTATGGGGACGATGCGAATACCGGGGGTATCGGGATAAGTCGTGATTTTGTTCAAACGGACGGAAGTGGGGAAGCAATGGAAATGGAACTAAATGCAAATTTTGAAGGCGATACTTCGGTAACCAATGGCGACGCAGCCAATATGGGGTTGGCAACCAGTGAAACGGATTCCAGTGGAGAAACATTGGAATCTGCGGCGGCCAATGTACTCGAAATCGAAAAGAATTTCGGCGATGAAATATCAACGAGTGGAGACATTGAGGAGCGGACCGATATAATAAATGAATCAACAAATAGTGAGACAGAAACAGAATCAAGCGGAGAAATACCAGATAGCGATGCGGCCAAAATCATCGAAATCGAAAAGAATTTCGGTGACGAACTCGCAACCTCCAGTGGTGATATTGACGAACAAGAAACCGATAAATCGGACTTTACATCCAGCAAACAAGAAACAGACTCTAGTGGTGAACCACTGGACACAGCTGCAGCCCAAATAATCGAAATAGAACAGAATTTCGGCTACGAAATACCATCTTCCAGTGGCGACATTGGCGAAGAACGAACCGACTCGAACCTGTGTGACAACTGTGACCAAGCCACATATAGCAGTGGCGACATCGATGAAAAACCGCAAGTTAAACTCGGTACACCCCTTTACGTAGATGCACTACCAGAATCCGCACATGATGGACAAATGAAAAGCATGAATCCCGGTCACCACATGAGAAGACAGCGTAGTGAAGAGACAGGGGAACGCATTCAGATGTTCTCGGCGACTTTGCCTCACAGTAACAGACCACCCCCGAAAAAGGAGGAGAAGGTGGAGGAAGAGGAACACACCTCGTCGTTTGTGGCTGATGATGGGTCGGGCGCAGATACGTGGATTGATCTGGAATAAACTCATGCTTATAGTAAAAATCTCAATTACTGTGGACAGAATGAATATAGTCTGTATGTAGATTGTTTTTATAAGATTTTAGAATGTTTGGATATGAATTATAATAATAAAACACAATGGCGTCACACATATTCTGAACGTATAGTTTCTTGGTTAGTTATATCAAATTTTATGTAATGTATCGTTTTTTCATTAGTAGACTATATTTATATTTAGTTATATTTAATAGAAGCATTGCAAGCACACAGTCTTTCATTTTTGTTGCTTTAGTTTCGAACGAAAACGTTACAGAATGTGATTTCAAATTCGTCACCAATTCAGTTACTACTGAAGGGCACCCCACGACACATTTTTCAAAAAGTTGTTAAATTACCTTAAAACAACTTTACAAAAATGAAAAACAACAAAGCACACCTTTGTGAACATTAACATTTTGCAAAATCGTGTTCATTTTTTTTTCAAACCAGCTGAGCTGTTCCTCATTTTCTTGGCAGCTTGGAGAAGAAAAGGAACACATTTTGAAATAATTGTAATAACGGTCGAATATAACTTAATTACCTATCATTAATGACAAATAACATGTTATTAGACTATTGCAAGCAATAACGATCAATTTGTTATTTTTCGATAAACAATAACGATAAGTAATAACGATCAATTTGTTATTTTTCTTATTGATAACTACAAAATGAAGAAATTTCGAAAAAAAGTGCTCCTCAAACTGTTAAAATCTCCAAGCTAGAGCGAAATTCCTCAAAATCTCCAAGCTAGCTGGGATTTGCTGGGAAACAGCTTTTGTAATGAACAGCTTGTTGGGTACTCCTCACTGGTGTACATTTGACATATCCCATGCCAAAGTTGACACTGTCCATTGTCAACTCTTGCGTTTTAACCTCATACCCGTGTAAGATAAATTATCAAATATAGTTCAACGAAAAACCACATGATAAATATCGGAAACTTAACTATTTATTTCAATACAATATAATGATACCATGTTCTGGACATACTGTGAGTTATTATTGAAAGTAAAAAGTGAGTAAAAACTGGTTATTGCGCATTTCATGTTAACCTAATGTGCCATGTACATATTTTCTTCAGAAAAAAGGCAAGAAATCCTATCTGATACCCAATTTTCGCTATTTGTGAACATGTTGAACAACTTTGATTTGTATGGCTACCAAACATAGCTATCGTTTAAATAAAACATTTTACAGCCACATTGATATAAATTCATAACTTGTTGGGAAAATGATCTATGCAACAAAAAGTAAACCAGACTCTGGCTGGGCATGGATAGTTCTAGCAAGTAGCTTTTCGCTAACAATACTTTTTGGAGGGGTGCTAATGTCGTTTGGAGTGTTCTATCTTGAATTCCTGGATGAATTTAATCAGGGAAAAACCATGACATCTTGGCTTGGTTCCATATTAGGTGGAATGAGCTTTCTACCTGGTAAGTGGCATTTCAAATAATCGTTAATCGTTTTCATAAGTGAACTCCAGATATATTTAAAAGTATGGTTCAAAATCTAGTGTCAATAGATTTAAGCTTAAGTTGGTAAACGTGATAGGTTATAATTATAACATATATCTATTTATTTAATAGACTCTTTTGTATCAATGTTATTGTAAACTATATACCTTTTATATCATTTCGAATCTTGGAGGTGCCTAAGTGAGCATGCTTCCGAACCACGTTGTACATATGTATTTTACTACCGATATATCACCATTTGCATTCTATTTTGTTATTTCACCATTTTGCAGGCGCCCTAGTGAGCATGCTGGCCAATCGCCTCGGTTGTCACGTGGTCACCACATCGGGCGTCCTCGTTTCCGCTTCCGGTTTCTTCTTTTCTGGATTTGCGCCAAATTTGTGGGTCATGCTGGTCACATATGGCGCCATGGGAGGTTGGTCCAACTCCTCCCACCTCCCTCCAAAATCCCATTATGAAATGGTTTATGTATTTAACAGTATGATTCCTATTTCTACAACCTCGCCATTTTATCTACGCCGACTTCATAAAATTACAAGAATGCGTACGAAAATCTTACCTCGACATTGTTTAACTAATTTGCACAGATAACGCGTCTTAGATGTTATCATAAGAAATGTCCATGACGGGTATATATTGTAAAATATATACGAGCATATTGGTCGCGTAAGTCAGGTGGGTAGATTATGTTCGAATTTATAGCTATTGAATTAATAATAATTTATTGTAACAGGTTTTTGAAGGGGACTTCACGACCAAATAAGGTGTTCCTCTTTTCTGCAAGCTAGAAAATATTACATATAATTATGCATGTCAAATGGGGAACACCTTTACAAGCTAAACTCGTGAAATGCCCTTCGTTTTTGATTTGCTCCTACAGTGCAATGGAAAGCATGTAAAACCATAGGCTTGCTCAAACATGCATATAGGTTGTCGGACTAACAAATAGGTTATAAAGTTTTGCGCTTCAAAATTAAAGCCACTTTTGGTATAATACATAGTAGTTTTCTCTTATGTTAGCCCGCTTTTATTTCGGGTGAACGCGCCTATATGCAAATTTCCTTATATGTTAATTTTTTTTCTGTATTCACAGGTTTCGGTCTGTGTTGCATCCTGAACTGCTCCGGTGCCATCCTCCCTTACTACTTCGTCAAACGCCGATCCCTTGCCCTCGGCATCATGCTAAGCGGTGTCGCCGTCGGTACCGCAGTGGGGCCCGTCCTCGTTCAATGGTTGCTAGGCTGGTTGCCATGGCGACAGGTTTTCATGGTGTTGGGCGCGGTGCTTTGTGTTGGATCGTTGCTAGGGTTGACGTTTAGGCCGGTTGTTGATGGTGGTGCAGAGACTGGTGGACGTGAACAGCGAGATGAGAGGGAGGTTGAGACTAAGATTTTGGATGTGACGATATTCAGGTCTCCAGCGGTCAATGTATTGTATGTGGCGGATTTTCTGAATCGATTCATTGGTATGTTATATTTCAATGTTGTAAACATGAAAATAAAAACATGAAAATAACATCTTTGTATTTACGTTTGCGCGCATTGTATCAATGGTTCATCCCAATCCATATTTATTGTAATGCTGCTAGGTACCTTAGTTCCATGCACGAATCATTTATATATACATTTAAAACCTCATATCTAACCATTAATAGCATTTCAATAAGACTCTATTTTATTCTCCAGGATTCTACCTGCCCTATTTCTTCCTCCCCGACTACGCCCTGGAAAGTGGCTTCACAGCCCAGGCGGGTGCCCTTCTCGTGACTATAGCAGGGGCCTCAAGTTTCGTGGCTCGAGTAATTTCCGGTTATGTATCTGATAAGCCATTTGCGGATCCGCCCAAGATCTGTGGCATTTTATTGGTCATAGGTGGCGCTGCGACTGTAGCGGCGCCGTTTATGACGTCATATGTGATGTTGTGTGTGTATTCCGTGTTTCTGGGCTTATCATTTGGTAATTTTATTTTGACATCCTAAACCAAATGTACATTATCTATAAAATAAATGAAAGCCCAATATCAAATGAGAACGAAATGAATATACATGTAATATAGATGTCTTCTCTAGTGTATCTCAGAAATAAAATTTTTAATTTGGCGCACATTATGCATGCTTTGGTTTTTTTTCAAACTAAGTGGATTCGTTTGAATGTGCCGAGACAATTATTAATTTTGTTTAGTATAAAATTGTTCATTGCTTATTTGTACATTTCTATTTATTAGACTCCTTCTTATAAATTTAAGCTTACAATATGACACAATTGTATCAATGAACACTACCAAAATGACATCATTTTATATATATATCACCAGTAACAGGGTGTAGCATAAGGGTCGAAACCCTCGGTAATTTCGAGGGCAATTCAAGATTACCGAGGCAGCATTGAGGTACCCACCGAAAAGTACCGAGGTTGAATTCTGGCACTTCCTACACTCTGCAAAAATATTTTTTTTAAATACGGGATATCATATATGTTATATTATCAATTTTGTTTCAGGTACACACACATCACTAGCCCCATCCATTTTAGTGGGATTTGTAGGTAAAAGGAGAATGTCTAATGCTTTTGGATTTATGTCAATGTTTCGTGGTTTAGCCGTTTTAGCAGGCACACCTCTTGCAAGTAAGATTATTTATCAAATTAAAAACAATCATATTCTAATTAAAAATCTATGATTTCTAAATGAGTTTATGCTTAAGTAGAGCATCCCAAATCTCATCTATCTTAAGATTCACACGTGAGTTTTTAATGCTATAACTTATACGAATCTAATATCATAAACTTCGAAATATTTTTCAGGGTTACTAATCAGTTTGCTTGGTGGATATCTCCCTGTGTTCATAATCGCTGGCATTTCCATCGCGGTTTCTGGATTAATGATATTTCCGTTATCGTGTAGCTGGGGATGCATGGTCGAACAATCAAAAGTGGACAAACGAGAAATAGATGGACATTCTTCGGAAAATACGCCAAATATGACGGCAGTAAACGAGGGGTTTTATAATATTGTTGATGATTAGTTTATAACGATTTTGGGTTTGCCAGTTTATTGATCTAATTTGTACAGATACATACATCTATCATTTAGATATACTGGTATGAAAATTGACTATTGTAATCGAAATATCGATAGAGAGTTGACAGTTCGATATATACAGGACCAGAAAATAAAATATTTCTAGTCAATCAGACCACAATAAGATAATATCGTGTAGTTCTCTATCAAAGTTTATTTATATGAATTGCATACTTCATTCATAAATAGCTATAAAATGTGTTTTATAGAAATGCATTTACCTCATTACTTATTTTAATAATACTTAACGAAGGCGAAACAGCTTAACATACATGAAACTACAGTAAATAAATCTTTAAAAAGAGGATATTTTGTTTCGAAATGTTTCTTAAATATCCTTAAGTATTGTTATATCCAACAAACAAGCATAGCTAAAATCTTAGTATGAAGCTTAACATTAATATTCGAACGCGATCTATCACCGTACAAAATCCAAAAATCTAAATGCGTCTTCTCTTAACAGCGAGTCTTACAAAAATGGAACAACAATACACTTCCATTTTACTTTAAAGCCAGCCTTATTTATACATAATGCTTGAAACTCACTTCACAGAATCATCTGCACTTTTCTTCGCAAACAACATATCCCTAAACATCGCATTACTCATGCCTTTCTTCTGTCCATCACCCTTCCCACTCGCCCCTGCACCTCCTCCATTTTCCTCCGATTTCACTGGTGCCCCATCTTCATTCGCACCCTTCGCTGGTATCCCCTTAGGACCCCCTGCAGCCGCTTTACTCTTAAGCGCCCTCGGTTGGAATGCCAGTAGAGTGCGCGGTTTCTCGACGCGATTCACATCCTTTTTGCCGCCTCCCAGCGTGGGGGTGAAGGTGGTTGCCATGGCGGTTGAGGAGTCCTTAGCAACGGGTGCGCGTCGCTTGGGCGGGTTGCTAAGGGCGACGTTGATCTGGTGCTCGCCCATTTGGAGGCCGTCGGCTTGCAGAACGGCTTTGGCTGCGTCGTCCTAGAAGAGGGAAGTTGGAGTCGAGATTATAATATGATTGATTATGTGATCTTAACTCAAATTATTGTGATGTTTGATATAATGAACGTTTTTTTTCAAAGAGTAATTTAATGTCATATTTGATTATGAAGTATACTGACTGACGTGTAGCAGCATTGCGGATGGACTGAGCCCCTTACCTCCTTTTTCAGCTACCGTAATACGATTATTTCTGTCACAAAATAAAATCCTATGCTCACACAAAGTTAAACATAACAGAGTGTGGTTTCCAATTTGATTTAGTCTTGAAATGAAACACGGCCTTCATGCCTTACCTCTTGTTCGAACTCAACATAGGCGAGTCCTTTGGGCAAACCGCTCTTGTAAGTCACCATACGCACTTCCTTCACTTTGCCATACTGCGAAAAAAATGGTGGAAAATACGGTTTCTATTTGTATGTAAAGCAGTATTATTTCACAAAGAACAGCGAAACAACAAGACAAGGTAGCTGCAAATTGAATGAAAGTACAGCTTCTAAAGATTCTACAAGTTTACATAAAAGTTCATACATGAGACACATCCGTTCTATTTCCTCATAACTAAAGCCGATCTAAAAAATTAAGTGTTCCTAGGTTTTTCGCTAAACGATATAAAATTGCTTGACAAACCATTTATATCTGAAATAACTTTTTTGTTCTTTGGTCTATTTAAAATCTAAAAACGCTGTATTTTTTAGGCAATTTTGGTGATTTCTGATATTTTATACGAATCCCTTTTGCAAGTCGCAGCTGTACCGAAAACGCTAAACCTCACCAAAATTTTAAGTTTTAAAGGGGTCTGGGCAATCCTTAATAAGTTTGTTTGCACTATCCTATTAAGGATTGCCCAGACCCCTTTAAAACTTAAAATTTTGGTGAGGTTTAGCATTTTCGGTACAGCTGCGACTTGCAAAATGGATTCGTATAAAATATCAGAAATCATCGATAAACGGAAAATCCAGTATAAAAATTTGTTTAATATGTTAGGGTTTCCTATTAATTGTAGAGATGTTGTAAAATTTGGTTGAAAAGGAATAACAACTTAAAAAGTTATTAGCGAAAAACCTAGGGACACTTATTTTTTTAGATCGGCTTTATATTGTTAATTCATTTATTTTCGCTTAGTGACGAATAACCTTGTTTTTTTTTTTTAATATCGAATCTTAGCTCTTCCCTAAAGTGACAAAATTGACATAGAAAGCCTCTACGCATTGAACAAACCTGGCCAAAGAGTGTCTCCAGCGCCTCCTTGTTCGTACTGAATGGTAGTCCCTTAACAAATAGCTTCTTCTTATTCAGTTCAGTGTCGTACTGAAAATATATATATATAATATATAACATGATAATTAGTTTTTAAAACTTTGAAATGGTCTGTCATCAAATTATGCTGTATGGAATAGGCTTAAAGACCCCTTTCCGAACATGCAGAAGACTTGCAAGGTACATTCATTTAATTCATTTTGCGAACTATACATGAAACAATCATTAGATCATTCAATAAATCAATGGATTTTCTTTTTTAAGGTCTTAATCTTGCTACACAATGTCATAAGATCATACTGCTGATTCAATGGATAGTTTTAACGTTTCTTTTATTTCAATATTTAAGCGCTTAATCGATTCATTTCCAATATTCACCTTGAACTGTCCTCTCTTTTCGCCCTTGTCCACACACTTGGAGACGTACATGGCTCGGCCGTCGATTTCCGTTCTGTCCAGTTCCAGTGCTTCTGTGGCAGCCATCTGCAAATCGTACATTAGATAAATCATTGCACTTTGTTTAATGATGTGATATACACGTACATGTATCACGTGTATAGTTTCATTCATAATGAGTGCACTCGAATGTCCCTTTTAACCAATGAGGTGCGGGGTTCGAACCAGAACCAGCCTTACTTCGCGAGTGTGCTTTAGGAACTCTTTTTAATACTAAATTCACATACGCCGACTCCCGAAGAGGAGAAATCGAAAAATACTTTTTTTGAAAAAGAGCCTATTGATACATTTTACTAAATCCACATACACTGCAATTAGAATACCAGTGACTCTATAATCACAAATTAACGAATAGTTATATAACCTCACCTCATCTGCGTACTCGACATATCCGAATCCTTTGCTCATCCCCTTCTGACCCTTGGCCAACCGAATGTCCTTGACCTGCCCTGCCCTTGACAAAAGGTCATAAAGGTCAGCCTCCTTCTTCTTGAAGTTCAAGTTGCTGATGAACACCGTCTTGGTCATTTTTGAGGGGTCCGTTTCGTGGTAAGCTGAATCGGGGTCTGAGGTGGTTTGGGTGGAATCGTCAACTATTTGGAAAAGATATGGGAAAAAATGAAGATTATTTCACGTATATTTTTTTCATTAGATTGATTGTTTATGTCGCCACTTTTTTATTCAATCACATCTTTACTTTTTTCGTATCGAATCTTGCTACCTATTAAATTTGTCATGCCACTTCTAGTATCATTTATTTGTTAAAATTCGCTGATCTGAGAAAACTAGCCTTAAATTGTGACATATAAAGGTTTCCGAGCAATTCCTCCATTATGAATTCTTGAGCTTCGATCCTTGACCTATTTAAACATCATTTCATTTCACTACCTCTCTGTTTCTTTTGCGGCGGCGCATCTCCCAGACTCTGCTTTTTATCGTAACCAGGGGGCGGTCCGCGGTATCCAGGGGGCGGGGCAATATTGCTGCATTTTGATTGGTCGGTTTGTTGATCATCGTCATCAGTGGGAGCGGGGCGTTTAAGAGGCGATTGAGTGGAGCCGGGAGATGGTAGAGTGGGCACAGCGAAACCGTCCGAATCTTTCTTGACGGGGGAAACCTGTACGAACAATGTATGAGGAAATAAAAGGTCTATCATGATTACTTTGACATATTCTCTTTTTTACAATTATTTTAAAAATGTGTTTTTTTTTTTTAATCTTTTGGATGATTTTCATGATTGCAATCAAAGGCAATAACCCTTTCACTGGTACCTCTTCTCCAGCATCTTTCACTTCCTCATTTTTTCCTTCTTTTTTAAGCTATCTATGATAGGGAGGATGGGGAATTTTAAAGATAGCACATGTATCTTTTAAATCCCCAATCCTCCCTCCTCAACCCCTCCTTATCTTTATCCCTCTATCTCCCTATCGGTTCCCATGTTAAAATATAACATTTAAAACCTTCAAACCTGTTCTTGTGCCTGACTCTTGTTAGCCTGCGCACTACTTTTTCTCTCATATTGCTTCACTTGACCCGGTCCTTTGCCTCCTCCCGCATGCTTTTGTTGTTTCTGATTGGGTTTTTGATGTGATTTCTGGTGATGCGGCGCTGTCTTTTGTTCAAATGATTGTTTGCCTCTTTTCTTGCCCTCCCCTCCTCCTCTTGCTTCAAAGCGGGCTTCCTTCTCCGCTGCCTGGCAACAGAGAAGATGGCGATACCATGGTAACAGGTTTATAATTGAATTAGAGATTCCATATGCAAGTGTATTAATAAGCCTGAGTTGAATATGAACATGACCAATTTTTTTGTTGTAAAAAGGAAAATATTTATTTCTGAAACTATTTTTTCGCTATTCATTTTATTCTAATCGATTTTTAAAATGAAACCACTATCAAATATAGTTTCTTATCAAATATGATCATTATATTAATGTTATATTCATCGATTTTTAAAATGAAACCACTATCAAATATAGTTTCTTATCAAATATGATCATTATATTAATGTTATATTCAAGAGCTAGCTTTATCTAGGATGGGTTCAACTGATAAAAATTAACATGAATATAAACAAAACAGAGTACCCATGTACAGTGGGTATAGAAAACAAACCACTTTTTCTAGCAAACTATTACCTCGTAACAAAAAAGGCATTTATCATTCAATCAGCATGTATTAAATAGTTTGTCTACTAATATACAAAAATGAACTCAAGGCTTCTCGAAAAAAGGAAACCTTTCATGTTGTTCATTTATAATTAATTATCTGTAAAAATCGTGGTTGTACTTTTTTTTTTTTTTTTTTTTTTTTTTTTTT
>LQRL01027743.1:2641-13602 GCA_001703475.1 Hydroides elegans
AAATTTAAGTATACATGTTTATGTCCACAATCCGTGTTTGACGTGATATGTATATTTTTTTTTTACATTTGAGATATAATGTAATGGTGCAACACTCAGGCGAATTATTTTAGGCTTGTAAAATTATTTAAGTTTTTTTCTAAAAAAATCCTCGAAAATAAAATCGTGAAATGCTATGTTTCTGAAGGCACTGCAAGAAAAAAAAAACAAATCATTAAATAGGAACCAGGAATATCATGAGCCAATCGCAAATAAAGTATTCAAGTACAATTGTTTGCTTTAAATGCTTATTTTTTTTTTGGAAATTTATATAGATAAGAAATAACAGCTACTGCAGAACCCTAGTTAAAGAGTGTGGTTTTAACGATTATAAAATAATGAAATTGCCTTTCAGAATAATGATAACTGAACTTAGATAATCTAGGTGCAATTAATTCCAAATTGCAAGAATCTACTCCGTCTCTAAATATGCCCATGTTGGGAATTGGAGCCGATTTCAGCGATTTTCATTCTAAAAGATAATTTTTCTTTTTTTTGATCGCTAAAAATCACGTTCTTTAACAAAGATTCTGCAGTAGCCTAGTGTTTTTGGTTTTTCGTCGCTTTCTACCTGAACAATTTCGGAAATGGTGGTTGACTGTGTTTATGCCGGTTTTCAATACATATATCTTAAGAGTATACATTCGAGATTGGATGAACTTTTAAAATTAGATACATGTTCGTGTGCTTCAAGTAGATCTATTTATCGTGTCTAGAAAGGTGAGATTGATCTTTTTATTTCCTACAGAACATATACTAGGGACTAGAGCCTTTAAGTTGGTTAAGTAGATACATGAACATGAGTATACTTAGAGACTTTTACTGCAATATGCAGATAAATTGCTCCAAGTTACCGCTGGAGATTAGCGGTTTATTTTTTTTCCCACAAAAACCAATAGGTATGGTATGATCCACATTTTCTAACCTATATTCATGGTGAGATATGCGGATGTTTTGACTTAAAAGAGCAATCAGTAACATGATTGGTATCTCATTATGGGCATGTATTCAGTTTCCACGTGATCGTTTCACCACTCACCAGCAGGTAACAATAATTGTTTTTTAACGGTTAAGTTCCATATACATTGTATTTATCATTAGGTTTTGAAGTCAAGTTTTAATCAATTGCAATTACTAAACATCTGAAGAGGTGCCTGAAAGTTATGTCTATCAGTAAACAACCTCAAAATAAGGTAAAAGTGTTTTATTTGGAAAATCGATTTTCTAAATTCTTACATAAGACATTGATCCCACTTGAAACATCCTTGCGTGTTTTTTTATCGAAAAAGGAGCGGCCCAAAGTAAAATGATCACGATTTTCCCTATTGCGGCATGTCAGTGTACATTAATCTCCATTCAATTATCGTATTTGTTGTTATCGGTTTTTTATCCGTCTCGGACTTGCACTGTGGTCACATGGTCTTTTCAAATTCCTCTTTTAATTTGAACGTTCAACACTCAAGCGTCCAGGGCCTTCGCTCGTGAGCTGCTTTTGGCGCACGTGCGATCAGGTTGCCGCGCTGTGTAAACACGGCGCCGCCAGCTGCTCGCGTCACTTCAGCCGCCAGCACTCGCGCCCACGTTTCATCTGCAAATCAACTCATTATGCCGAATAAACACAAACAAGATAAGCGGCCAAAATTAGTGCGCTTGTGGGGAACGGTATCGGACATTTCGGATTTCCTCAAAACATCGGCTCCGTGCAATTTTAAATGGAAATAAAAGCTCCTTAAGAAAATTTAAAGATTCCACAACAGTGGTTTTTGGTTTGAAAATGCTTGATTATCACATTTTGATTTGAAGTAGGTCTAGGTGAGAAGACTATTATTGCGAATAGTTGCCTTTTACATTCATAAAGCAAATTTTATGCAATAAGTGATATTAACATCCCTTGTTGACAAGCAAGAAAATCCCATTAAGATAACGATCGACAGGAACAGATCGAGACACTCGCTCAGTGTGTAGCTTGTTTGGTGAAGTCGGGGCGTGAGTAGAAATGGTTATGTGCAATCTCCGTGGAGCCCTTGGACCCTGGAAGGCAGGTCGTGATGTTAATCTCATCTGATCGGCAAGGGGTCCAGGGGCGCAAGGGCTTCCGTTTGTCGCTCGTCGTGTCATTAGTTGCAGTGCATCATATTGCAAACGAATTTCAGTAATTTTAGATGCTTCTTTTCGTTGTTCTTTTTTCTAAATTAGATTTTCCCGTATTTTCATTAGAATCGCTCGGAAAAAAAAAAACACTTGCTCGTAGTTATCTCTTATCATGTGAGAGATAGCTGAAGTATGAAATGAGGTTTCGTTTTTTTCGTGGAAGGTTTTACAGCAATGGTAATGTATACCCTCTGGAAATTTGAGTAATTGAATGCCACTCATCTAGTTTTTAGACAGAATACGTATATTATGCGCATCTAGTCAATATTCTTTGAACTAGCGAAATCCTTGCCACATTGCCCAAAACACTTTTGGAAGAAAACTATATATTTTTGGAAATAAATATTTTGTAACCAATATATACACAATGTGTAACAGCTGGAGATGGAGTTTTATTGTTCCATGCAGATTGTTCATAGCATATATATGTAGCATATATTTCTAGCCTATATATGCTAAAATACAATGTAATTTCATTTTTCCTATTCTAAATGCATAAATGTTCTATAAACTGTAATTATCCCCCATGAAAACGAGGGGATATAGGGTTGAGCCTGTCCGTCTGTCCCGTTTGATAGAGGGTACTTTGTGCAAGCGAGTTTAGTATGAAGGAATGGAGCTAAAGCTTTGAAATTTTATACACGTATAAACCAATGTCTGAAGTCGTGCCTAGTCAAGGTTTCATCTCCATTTAAAAATTGTTGATTCTGGAAAATTGTTGATTCTGGGAGACTTTAAAAATGGTCAATTTTTAATTTTTTTTTCAGATGCTAAGTACTTTGTGAACACGAGTTTGGTATGAAGGGATTGAGCCAGAGCTTTGAAATTTTATACACGTCTGAACCAAGGTCTGAAGTCGTGCCTCGTGAAGATTTCATCGCGATCGGTCGAAAATTGTCGATTCTGGAGCCCTTTAAAAATTATTGATTTCAACATTTTCAAACGTTATTAAGCACTTTGTGCGCACAAGTTTGATATGAAGGAATTGAGCTAGAGCTTTTATGTTTTATACACATATAAACTAAGGTCGTGCCTTGTCGCTCGATTGAAAATTGTCGATTCTTGAGCACTTAAAAAGTGGCGAAAATTTCATTTTCTTTTGAGGCAATGTGGGTGATAATGTAAGATATTATCATTTAAGTATGTGTGTATGATGAAGACAGTCAATACAAGTTCGTCTTTGAAAGTTGCCAAACATGAATTTAACCTCAACAGAGTTTCATGTCGATCCATCAATAGTCTTTTTCCCCGAATTGTCTGACGGAACAAGCTCTGAATGACAAAATTTGGTTTGCTGGTCTCGTCAGTTGGGGGCTTTGTCCATTGGTATGTGGTTATATAAGCAAACATGCTTGTATAAGCATATTATTTTTAGGTAAGTGAAATGGTGTACTCTCTTCACTGGTCTCGTCAGCTGCCCTCCAAAAGCATTTCGAATGTGATTGTATAAGCAATCATGCTTATATAAGCATATTCATTAGCAATCATGCTTATATCAACATATTTATGTAATTCAAAATTAATCATAATTGAGCTTACTGGTGTCCTCAGTTGGAGGTTAGTCCTTGGGAGCCTAGTGCGTTAAGAAATATGCTTATATAAGCATGACGGCTTATATAAGCATATTTCTTAATATAAGTATACCTGAATTTTTAGCTTTACTTGTTTTGTCATTTGCCGCACAAAGGCATTTTGTGTGTGCTTTTGTAAGCAGCCATGCTAATATATGCATATTTGATTAAATAAAAAAAAATGATCAAAATTGGGTTAACTAGTCAGTTGCCTTTAAAATAAAGTGAGCGATAATGCAATATGAATCTTGTGTTTTTTTGCATCATATGATCTTGCTGATGCTTTAACCTTATGCAGACATTGTGTCATTATGGCCCACAATAGTATTTACAGTTTAACGTATTATGCATCATTTTGGCCGGAAACGGGTCTCAACCTATAATGTTAGATTGGCCTGATCAAAAATTAAAAGAGAAGTGATTACACCTATCTTGGGAGCCTGGTGCATTTGGAATTGGCCTATATAAGCAATCATGCTAATATAAGCATATTTGTTGTGTTAGTTAAATGATGTTTTTGTTTCACTGACCTTGTCAGCTGTGTCTCAAAAGTACTTGGGATGTGCTTATATAAGCCATCGTGGTTATATAAGCATATTTTTTATGTAATGAAATAATCTGTTTGCTTCACTGGGCGTGTCAGTTGCCTCTCAAAAGCATTTTGGATGTGCTATATGAGCTCGTGCTTATAAAAGCATATTTTCTTTAATTTATAAATTGATGATGTTATTGCTAACTGGTCTCGTCAGTGGTCTTCATAATGAAATGGGTGATAATGCAAGATGTCACACTGTTTTTTTAGTCACATGATCTTGTTTATTTGGAAAACAGTTCGTTATTTCCAAGGTTAATTTTAGTAAATACTGACCATCCTGCATCTACGAATTGTTGAAGTTCACGGGGATCCGAGGTCACTGACCTTCTAGTTTAACAAGCATTTCAATAGTATAACATATTCCTCTCCGGTATAGGTTATTTGTTAGACAGCTCATCGAAACTCCCAAACATAAAGCGCATATACAATTGACAACCACTGCCAGTTTGAATCCCAAGTTTAATGCCAGGAACGTGATAACATTTCAAAATATAACGCGATCTTTGGATGCTTTAGTTTAGGTTTCAATATGCCATTTGGCGTCATTCCATCATTTCTTTACCCTTCGTTCACTGTGGCATAGGTGTCGACGGACGAGGGGCTGGAGATCTCGCGGCAGTTGAGCGTCAAGTACGTGGAAGCGAGCGCCAAGCTGCGCATGAACGTCGACCCCGCCTTCCACGAACTCGTCCGCATCATCAGGTGAGAGGGGGCGGGTGGGGTTTAGGGTGCCTACGTCATTTCAAAGCTACTTCTTATCTTTGCATAAGCCCTACTTGTGGCTCGGATGTTGTTTGAAGGATATGCGGTTTTTCGTTTGGCACTTTATTCGACATACGTTCGTTGATTTATGTAGTACCAGTGCTTTTTATTAGCCCCCAGCCAACCAATTTGGCTGAGGGCTATTGCTAGCCCCCATTCCGTCCGTCCGTCCGTCTGTCCGTCTGTTAACATTTGAGGTGCAGTAGTTTGTCCGCGGCATTTTGGTATGGAGGCTTTGTCCTAGGGTTCTGAAACTTTCCACAGTGAAAGAATATATATTGCAGATGTGCAACGTTTCAGGTTTCAGTTTGATCGACCAAAAATTGTCGAAATTACGGAGGTTTGAACTTAGGCGAACTTGAGATATTTTGGGGTATTTATACAACACTTTGTCCGCGGCACTTTGGTTTGAAGCCTCTGTCCAAGGGTTCTGAAACTTCCCACAGTGAAAGAATATATACTGTTAATGTGCAACGTCGAGGTTTCAGTTTGATGGACCAAAAATTGTCGAAATCACAGGGGTTTGAACTTAGGCGAATTTGAGATATTTTGGGGTATTTATACAACACTTTGTCCGCGGCACTTTGGTTTGAAGCCTCTGTCCTAGGGTTCCGAAACTTCACACAGTGAAAGAAAATATATTGCAGATGTGCAACGTCGAGGTTTCAGTTTGATCGATCACAAATTATCGAAATTACAGGGTACTGAACTTGAGATATTTTGGGAAATTTGTACAGCACAGAAAGATTACGCGTATATTGTGACGTTGTGAGGACTACGTTGTGTGGACCATTATGTAAGGGCCACGGTGTGAAAAAGACGCTGTGGGAAAGACGCTGTGAGAAAGAAATTATGAGAAAGACGTTGTGAGAAAGACGTTGTGAGAAAGACGTTTTGAGAAAGACGCTGTGAGAAAGTCGTTGTGAGAAAGCCATTTATTTTGACCTGCTTCTTTTAATCGACAAATATTCGTGATAAAGAATGTTTTGCGTAGGCTGGGGGCATTGCATCTCTGATGCCTATGTTTTTAGTCAAAATGCATCTAGTTTACATACATGCAATTTATATTTTTGCTATGATTGGTTCAATTTTGAATTTACATGCATTCAGTTGAGTAATCATATTCTCTTGTCATTTGCGCTGAAGCACCGTTCTTCATCAAAACTTGTTCAAACATTTCCTCTGTGTGTTTCCAGGAAGTTCCAGGCTGCCGAGCGCCCGCCGCCCAAAGAAGTGAAGAGCAAGTCCAAGTGCAGTATTCTCTGATGCCACCCCCTTCTCTTCCGCAGCTGGTTGGCTGCACCATGGTGCCAGTTGAGTCTATTCGTCTTCGTTGCAGCCCGCGCACGATTTCAAAAGGAAAATCGAGTTCTTTCCAATCAACCTGAATCTCAACAGTGATCAAAATGTTACATCAGTGGAGCTACCATCCTGAATCTCAATATATTATTAAGTATTTCATAGTACGTCGATGTATATAATTTGTTTGAGTTTAATTTATAAGTGAAAATATTGTTTACATCGTTGATAATAATTCTCTTTTTCTAAAACTTGGTCCTTTTTTAAATAGATAGCCCGACTGATATATCAAGTGTTTAAATATTTGTTCCTACGAGCACTGAGTTTCTTGATATCCAAGTATTTTCCGGGCTTGAGCATTCACTGAAGGAAGGGTTCGAGCTGAATTAATCAAGTGATCTGCAGATTTGGACCATACTGCTTTTGTTTTGCCATACTTATTGTCACAATAACCCAGCTTATGATTATATTTACCATTAATTTGACTTAATAAAATTACTAATAGACTTGGTATTATAGGTGAAACATTTTATCTAAAGCAGAAAGATGAATTGTTTATTCCCCAGACTATAACTTCTTATATATTAACTCACTCTGTGTTCATTCAGTTTTCATGTATCAGTTGTGTACCTTTTTTGGTAAAATACTTGTGGTATATTATTGTTATTTTAGAAGCATAATGTTCTTTAACTGCAAACTATCCTTTAAAGTAGACCAGTAGAGCGGCTGTGTTACAATGTACTTTTAAATGCTAAAAATATGCTTTGCAGTTTGCCTCGTGTATGAGTCTATAGCAAAAAGATCCAATCCATGCATTAAAACTAATAATAATCAGTTCAGAAAATCTGTTAGAAAATGTTTTGTGCCATCGCTACTTAATATATGTGTTTGTCTAATATTAATTGAAGGATAGATTATGATTATCTTCGATAAAAGTGTTGCCATGAGCATTTGTTTGTAATTATACTGAAATCATTTAAATGCATGTAATAATTTTAGTCTAAAGAAACTATTTCATGTCAGCTGTTTGAAGAAGAAAAAGGAGCATCGTCCCACCACAGAATAATATAGCGAAACTTGATATTGATATTATATTGGTATCTAGATTTTAAATTACTGAGTATAGTGCTTTAGATCGCAAGTCGATGAGTTTGTGTTTATAATGTTATATAACTACATTTCATGGAAAGGCATATCAGAATGTCAGTTTTATGTGGATCATTCGTATTTGTGCTATGTGTTTAACTAGTCATATGAATTATTTTCAAGTTTCTACAGTTCCACAAACGCGCTTACGTTGCATGCCGCCTATTTATGATTCCTTGCTCTGCTGCTTTTAGTTTGAAATCATTTCCTTGTAAATAGCTCGATAATTGTTGATACAGTCACTTGGATATTACAAAACATGTGCTATTGTTCGAGGTATGGCTCTTTTTCTGTGTATGAGGAAACCTGCTTCAAATGATAAAAAAGCCATGTTTCTTGTGAGGAAGTAACCAATTTTTAGATATTATGCTATACTTAATGTATAGTTTGTTTTTACGTATGATAATGAGGGGTTGGTGAATGGAACTGTTGTAGCTAGTTTGTGTTAGATTTGCATAATCCACACGTTAACAAAGACTTAGGTAGCATTTTGAATATTTATTATAGGCATTTAAAAAGCAGGCTATGTGTTACTTTTGTTTCACATATTTTTTTTAATTTGTTATAATATAATATTTTAGAAAATATTGTTAGGTGAGATATTTGTATCTACTAAATGTTTTTGATATAGTGCATAAATAATCTTAGGTGTTTGGTTATTAACGCACAAGGGCGTGGTTAGATTAACGTTTTAAAACACAGTTTTGTTTTCGTTTTATTCTAATGTATATAGGGGAAACTTAAGAAACCCCCGATGTGTTTAAAACGCTAAGCACGTTTTGTGTTTCTCATAAATAACACATTGGAAAATACGAAAAAGCTGCATTTTAAAACGTGTGCAGCCACGCCCTCAACAAATGTATGAGTTCGTTTAATTTGGTTTTCACTTGCTCCTTTTTACTTAAAGGAAAATAAGGGACATATGATAAGGCAGTATTCAATTATGTGCAATAACATGCATCTTCTTAGCGCTTGCATAAAAAGGTAGTTCTCGTGGACTTCATACAATTAGGATAAATTGGCTCACTTTACCTACCGGTAGATTGATTTGATTACCCAACTTTTATTTTTGTTTTACACACAATTCTCCTGCTTTTCATGTATAGAATTAACTTATTATATGAAATATCAGTTTGTATTCATTCTAAATAAACAATTTTATATGGCTTGACATATTTCATTTCCCGTTTTCCATAAAGTTACATATGGTGTCTGAGTTGATACTTTTTGCTCTATGAGAATGAATCCATAATGAATAAACGGTAAATAATTAAGTTTATTTAGCAAATGAGATAATTTGATTCACATGTTGGATTTAAAGTCTTTAACAAACATGCATATCCGTAGATAATTGGTTCGATAGAGCTTAACTATGAATTGTGCTTAATTGATATTCTTCGAACAGAAATTTGCCAAAAGGAAAAAAAAGACCTGGAGTTTTTATGAACTAAATTCCATTCTAGGGTTAGTAGTGGCGATAATGATATGAATTTTATTCTGAGGTCAGAGTAAAACATAGGCATCAGAGATGCTAAGCCCCCAGCCTATGCAAAACATTCTTTATCACAAATATTTGTCAATAAAAAGAAGCAGGTCAAAATAAATATCTTTCTTACAACGACTTTCTTAAAACGTCTTTCTCACAATACACACGTATTTGCTCTTACATATTCGTCCACACAACGTAGTCCTCACAACGTCACAATATACGCGTAATCTTTCTGTGTTGTACAAATGTCCAAAAATATCTCAAAATCATCTAAGTTCAGTACCCTGTAATTTCGACATTTTGTGATCGATCAAACTGAAACCACGACGTTGCACATCTGCAATATATATTCATTCACTGTGTGAAGTTTCAGAACCCTAGGACAGACTTTATACCAAAGTGCCGCGGAAAAAGTGTTATATTAATATCCCAAAATGTCTCGATTCTTCTAAGCTCAAACCCCCACGATTTCGACAATTTTTTGTCGATCAAACTGAAACTTCGACGTTGCACATCTGCAATATATATTCATTCACTGTGTGAAGTTTCAGAACCCTAGGACAGAGGCTTCATACCAAAGTGCCGCGGACAAAGTGGTGTATAAATATCCCAAATTATCTCAAATTCGTCTAAGTTCAAACCCCTGTAATTTCGAACATTTTCAGTCGATCAAACTGAAACCTCGACGTTGCACATCTGCAATATGTATTTGTTCACTGTGGGAAGTTTTAGAACCCTAGGACAAAGGCTTCATACCAAAGTGCCGCGGACAAACAACTGTGCATAAAATGCCAACAGACGGACGGGCAGAAAGACAGACGGACAGACGGACGGACGGAATGGGAGATAGCAATAGCCCTCAGCCAAATTGGTTGGCTGGGGGCTAAAAATAAATAAACTGATAACTTTAGTAATAACTGGTAATAACAAAACAATATGCTCTGTAAATGTCAACAAGTTCCATTGATTTAAAGTTGACTCAAAAACTTGTCATTTCAAAATTGGTCTTGAGCATTTATGATGGTTTAATTTTGATTTGGAGCTGATGTATCGATGCCAAATGGTCAATTAATACCAAATTTAATATAGTTTTGAACATTAAGCCTTCAATTGCCTCAACCTTAAGTAATAAGATCAATTAAAAACTAAGTGTATATAATTTCGTACCGTGTTAAATTGTCTATTACGATAAGATTGCAATCCCTACCATTCTGTGCTTGGATTTCAACAAATCGTTGGAGGAACGACCCTTGGGGATGACGAATCATTGTGATGAGGGGGTTGTTAGATGCAGGTAGTGCTGTTTGAATATCGAAAATGTTATCTCAATTATGTATTTGTTTATATTAACATTATGAAAGTGATTTAGAAAAATCATGAAATTGTAATCGATATTTTTTTTACGTAGCGAGGATTCCCCTTTTAGTAAATTACCTAAATTGGGAGAAGGAGCAACAATGGGCGAGAGCATACAATTTGATTTCTTGAGTTCCAAAATACTTTTATGAATTGAATAAAAAATGCGAATTCCATTCCAATTTATCAACTAACTTTCTCGTAGAGTGGGGTTTGAAAGCAGTAAATCGTAGAAAACCCCACTACATAGGTTACCTGTTTCTAAGCAAACTTTGCTTTGATAAAGCATAATAACTAGAATAACGGATTACGCAATGAAAATAATTGATAATCTGATATCTTCTCATGAGTAGATATTTATGAGCAGTAGGGGTTCACATGAAATTGATATTTCTTACAAAGATAAAATAACTGGACACAATGGGAACCCAGTAATGCTTAACGAGATTTTATGTTTCAATATTTCAGTTGTTATTATGATAGGCTATGAGTACAATTCTTTTCTAAATCCTTTTAACTTAATGTGTTTATTGAGTAACAAGGCGTGAGCAGA
>LQRL01027760.1:904-19610 GCA_001703475.1 Hydroides elegans
AAAAAAACTCACACAAAATCTCACAGACTGTGAGCTCATGTGGGACGTATGTGAGTTTTTGAAAGGCCCATGCGAGTCACACCCGGCGAGTCACCTTAGGTGAGGTCACTGTGATATGGTAGTGATCCTTACAGGGCGAGTCACACCCTGTGAGAAAATCTGTGAGTCTCACGGGAACTCACCGCAACTCATGTGAGATTCATTGTTGACTGGGGTATCGATTGTATTCAATGAAACGTCATAGCGTTTTCAGATTGTTATTTGTATTTTAGCACCGCAATATAAAAATATGACTATGTAACTGATCAAATTAGCTAAACCTTGCGATACATGCATTTGACTTAATGTAAACGTTGAAAATATGCCAATAAAGATATTACATATATTGGGATTTGATGATCAACATTGAGCATAATGGGGACATGGGTGAGGGCATTCGTTTCGTTACAAAATTAAGCGAGACAATTGCGATAAGGGGGAGGGGTGGTAGGCTAAATGATGTCAATGTATGAATATTGTATATATTTGTAATTGTTCATAAGTCATATGCTCCTAAAACACACTAGATATAATGTAAGATACTTACTTGAATAATCCGTATACTTTTGTCCTTGTCTTCTTTGTTCTTCTTTTGTCTCATTTTAAATTTCTTGAATTTTACAAATTCAGAATGTTTTTCAATATGGCCTACCCGTCGTTCTGAACGTGAATCACGTGATTTTCTGATTGATTGGCGATTAACGAAAACGAGGCTCCATATGCAGCGAGACACCCGCGTATTACGTCATCAAGGATTTACCATGATATAAAAACATTCGACTTATTCGTCACTTTGCAAAAAAAAAAATGAGATGCGCATATCAATACTTATTCGACAAATGTGACTTCGCTATCTCAAAAAATAAAAAAGATCGAATTTTCAAATTAAGTCATCTAATACATAAGGCCATGCATTGTTCAAAACTGGTCCTAACTCAAAATCCGAAAAAATGCCTATTCGTCATTTCGCGAAAAAATGGACGAATGACATAAACTATTGAAACTAACTAAAAATGCCTTTTGAAAATAACATACATTACTTTTTATTTCAAATACATTATTTAAATGTTATTTCAAATATTCTTTTCTATAATTTTAATTTTGCAATAAGGCATACTAGTTTACATTTATATTCATCTATAAAAAAAAAACATATGAAAAAAGCAATACATTCATATTTTGTAATTTAAAACAAAGAAATAAAATCCTTGATAGTTCCCCAATCATTAATAGTTCCGTACTAAATATCTAAGTATTTAGTTGCATAAGGATAAGATTTATATATCAACAGGCATCGTCAAATTGACGGAGAGCGTGTTTCCATGCATCCGTTGCGTATATGATCCGTCCGCAGTCCGTTTTATTTACGGAGCGGTTTGCGTAACAAAAACGGACTGCAGACGGAATGGATGCATGGAAACACTCTGAAGAAAAATAGTTTGACACGCAGCAGACGTGCAGCGATTTGACGTTTAAAGGAAACACCACTTTAAACTTGATTTCTAAATTTTCTTATAATTTATTTTGACATTGTAATGCGCATGGGTAAATGCGTTTTCCACATGTGTTTAACATAACAATATGTCAATAAATTGCCACGCTAGAGGCAGTTTCATTTCAATCTCTTTAGCTTGATTTTTTTTGTTCGAAACGTCATTTTAAGACTTTATTCAATGTTGCACGGGGCCTTTCATATATTTTCAAAGTTTATATTTATTGAGTTGAAATATTTTTTCTGTGACTCTGTAGCAGCATTTTTCATCATATCAATTTTAAATCGTCATAACTGTTGGTTATCTCTAAAGCGAAATCCCGATATAATATAAATCACCATCACAAAAACTGAAATACCCCTGAATTGCTTAGTTTGTATTAATTACATAAATATTCATGATGATCCTTGGTCTATCATAATGTACAAGTAGTTTGGATCATTGGGACAAGGCCTATAATAACTGTACATATTAAATATGTCCGTGAATATACTGCTATTTTTTAGTCATGGTCATGTTTATAACAAAATAAAATTAAGGTAAAAAAAGTAACAAATCAAAGCGCGCTCAAGCGAATAATTGAACCTTTTTAGATATAACACTGATTTGATTATTGCTGTTTTACGTAAAGACTTCCATAAGAAGCAATAATCCATCCACTTGACGTGCCTTTTGAGGACGAGCAAACAGCAAGCCTTGCCCCGGTGATCCAGCCAATTGTACCTATTGATGGGCCAAGGAATTGCCATTACCGTTTAAGTAGTTATTATAAAAGGACCTGTATTTATTCAAAGAAGACAATATTGATTGTATAATTAACTGTTGCATTGAGTAATAATCCACAATAAAATTATTCATGTATGTTGAAGAAAAGGAATATAAAAGAGATGCGGAAAGCATAACATGACCATAAATTAACTTCATAAGGACTGATAAAAGACTCTTTGATATTTTATAGGATAAATTCTAAAAAAGGTAATAGTTACGCTTTTAATATTTTATTTAAAACTAGCATTTTCAAGAGAGTTTCGTATATCGATATATTTGAATCACAAGGTTTATTTATATAACATGTCATTTGTTCATTTGCCTGCTGATTGCGCTTAATTTATGCAATTTATGTTGTATAGATCTATTTATATTTAGTCCTACATTAATCGATTAACATGCTAAAAATTACATCGCTTTACATTTTCTTTTTATTCATAGGTTTTTATATTTGTTTTCATAATGTATGATGATATGCTACTGAAGTGTAAGTGACATTAATCATTTCATTTTTTGTGGAAACCAAAGAAACAATTTGTTCCTTGTGATTTTTTATATTGTCTGCAAGTCCACATTTTTCTAGTTGTATAATGATGTAAATTCATATAAATAATTGTGTTTTTTCCTCTGTTAAAACATTATCATATATTGAGGCCGTGGTTACATTTCGTAGAGTAGATGTAAATGAGGGCTCCTGCATCACCCATATAACTGAGGGTTCCTGCATCACCAAAATAAATTTGAGTTCCTGTGTCATCCATATAAATAAGGGTTCCTGTCCAAACAAAAACAAAATGGGGCTCCTGCCCTGGATATGGTGATGAAGGAACCCTCATTTACATGGGTGGTGCAGGAACCCTCATTCAAATCTACTTCCCACTAACAAGACGCCACGGACGTTGAGCGGACGCACTAATTTGGACACATATGAAAGTTTTCCTGACGTCCTTCTTCGTCGCCGACTTCGACAGGACATTGCTCCGACGTCGCTTCCGAGTCGGATACACGTATAACGTTCTTTAGACGCCGGCACGTAAAAGAACGTCCGAAAAACTTTCATATGTTCCTCTTTACGTCATGCCTGTATGTGTCGTAATATGGACGACCCTTGTTTTTTTTTCTTATGGGAAACCCAATCGGCACATTGCCCGCTAAAACATTAAAAAGCGGTTCGTGAATTCATAAAGATAATATTAAAAAGTACGCAACACAAAGCGTTTTGAAACGTGAATGTAACTGCGACCTAGCTTACATCATAGCAAATTCTATTTTCTTTTACATACGCACTCTGATAAAACTTAATTGGTTCATTTCATTCAGGAATGGATTTTATATGAAAAATAGAATCTAGTAACTGCCAATTCATATTTGCAATAACTAAATATATTAATATACTCATTCGGTTTCGATCACATATTTTATCGACATCGACTTCTAGGTTATTATATCATAGTTAGAAATGAGAATTGATTGAGAATCTTCTTTATTTTGATATGAGTTGTGCAATGTCCTCAAAATCCTTCTGGATAAAAACGCCCAAAATAGCAAACAACTGTATTAAATCACTGGATAAACATAATCATGCAAAACAAAGTAGACCACCATGAATGTATTTCTTTGCTTAATTGACTCATATTATGTACCCCTAATGGCGACATGTCATAGATATCGACAACAATCATATGTATTTCAACAGTAATGTTTTATTTACAGGATGACTGCGTTATGTAAACTTATTGATTCTTAAAGTCATTCATTACATTATTATTGTTTATTTTAGATATAAAGCAATTTGAGTAATTCGCCATGAGTAAGTCGCAAGAACTTTATGAAGCGGTGCGTAAAGGGAGCATCGAGGCGGTCGAGAATTTTCTCTCTGAGCCAGGTACATCTAAGTGCTTTTATCTTAGGGATAAAACACAGTCTAACGTATCCATTTGATCCATTCCCCGTTTTTTGTCATCAACTAATTGTTCGTCGATCATCGCCTTATTAAATCAATGTCATTATGTAAATTTCAATATATGAATATATATATATGAATTTCAAAAGAATAAATCAATAAACTGCATCCAGATCTTCCTATCATGTAAAAATATTCAAAAATATCTCAAATAGGAATACATATAGAAGAAAATCAACTTTTATATCTCTTTATGCAGGAATGGAGAAGCACATTAATAAGTTCCACGAACAAGGCCAGGAGACGTTGCTGAGCGTTGCCGTGCGTGAGGGTGACGTGGGCATCATCGACATGCTCGTTGCTAAGGGCGCCAACGTCGACATCGCGACGCCAAGTGAGACTTTGAAAGCAACGTTTTTTCTGTGTTTTCAATATATCATTGATATGATATTGTTCAGGCGTCAAAATCGAATGGTGTCGTTCAGCGAACCTTTAATATAGTTAAAAAGTCCGAAAAAAATATTGCAAAAACAATTTAGAAAAAGAAGTTCTATAAAAACGTCCAATATTGCTAGGCCCTAATCGGTCCAAGTTTTAAAATATAAATACGACAGTTCATATAGATAGTTTTGCTCTGATTTAGATATTTGTATAAGACTGCGAAATGTCATTTAAAATTCAATTTGAATCATGCTCATATTTATCGACCATATTTAATGAAAAACCAATCGTTGCGTCACCTCGAATCATTGTTCAATTCCACAGCAAAAACGCCACTACATGTGGCCTGTTACCAAGGCAACATCCGGGTGTGCAAGTGCCTCGTTGGTTACGGCGCCGATCTGGAAAAGGTGGATGACACCAATCGCACTGCCCTGCAGTGGGCAGCCAAGTCAGGATCCAGCAAAGTGTTCAATTTTCTCTTGGAGAAGAAAGCAGATATAACTCGCGTGGCTTCAGATGGTAGGTCACGGAGTTGAATGTATCATATGATAGAAATTATGTTTTTCTTACTTCTGTTATTATTGTTCAGAGAAAAATCAAACGGTCCTACATTAAAATCATAGTTAAGCAAATAGTACTGTTTATGTGTATTTTTGCATACTTTTCATTGTGAAAAGAAAATTAAACGGAAGTAATTGCGATTCGACTTTTCTGAAATGTACGAATACCGTTTTGATCAGAGTTTACAAATAAAACAATGTCAGACATATCTGAATACTGTGTTTAAAGGAAACTCGATTCTTCATGATGCTATGCTAAAATCAACATCTGAATTCGTAATGGAATTACTGGAGAAAGACTGTTTTCAAATAGACGTCGCAAACAAGCGCGGAGAAACACCTTTAATATTAGCGGCGGCTGCTGGGAAAGTAGATGTTATGCAAAAACTTATAGCCAGAGGTAAGTTTAAAAACTGATTTGTTTCATTTTCGATTAATGCGTGATTTGGTATTTATAACATAGTTATCAGTCATGCATTTTGTTATTTCAATCAAAAGCTTGCAATAATCCGTGTTCCAGGTGTTTAGATGTTGCTCTTGTCATGGAACATTATTCAAAAGAAAAACATTTTTGTAAGCCATATATTATAGCTTTTTTGCATATAATGGACAAACATCTAAATCGAACACATTCTCTTTAGGCGCGGATCGTAACGTCACCAAGAAGGGTGACGAAACACTGTTGCACGTAGCTTCACATAACGGACACTTAAACGTTGTAGAGTTTCTCATTGAAACTCTCGATATGGGCGACAAATACATCAACAAGCAAACCAACGAAGAATCCATAATCACTATAAACCGCATACAAACTGCCAGTGTCTTTTGGTCAGCCCTCCATTTCGCTTGTGCATTCGGTCACGTAGACATTGTGCGATACCTCTTAAACCACGGATCAGATCGCAAAATGCGCACACGAGACGGCTTGAAGCCGGTGGAGATCTGCAAGGCGTACCGGCAAAAGCACCTCGTGCCCATATTCGAGGAACGCCGGGCGTCCGTTATGCCCGAGGAGGAAGCGCCCACAGAGGAACAGTTAAGGCACCGAAGGAAAACCATGCCGGCTGGGAAGCCAGGCTGGAAAAACGTTTTCTAACTGTTGTTTCAGTTAGGATTTTTAATAGATAAAAATATTAGTATTGTTGTTCTGGAACAATAGTATTGTACAATCTCAAACAAACAGTGAAATGATAACTAAATAAAAGTCAAATGATATATTTATAGTGTGTTTATATACTTTATAGCTCCTCTGGTAGTACAATACATTATACATATGAACAACATGACCTTCAAAAAACTAAACTTCAGAAATATCTAAGATTTAATATTGTTACATCTATCATATTTGAACAAATGACTTACTTTGTGAAGCAGGTGCGGATTTAGAGGGGGCGCACCCAGCGTGCGCCCCCTGTTCGCCCTTATATGCAATACAAAAAAAAATTGCGCCCCCCGGTTCAGTCTAATAATTTATTCTGTTTACGCTCCCAGGTTTAATATTTTCTGTATCCGCACCTGTAAAGTGTTAAATAACAATGTTTGTTTTAATTTCAATGTTAAAGTTTGGTCACAGCAAGAACACAATCTAATTTGGCAAGAAAATCGCGCTTACGCAGTGAAATCTAAAAATTAACACAAATAAAAGGTTGATAATTCTAGTTCCTATTTTAGAAATAGCTACAAACCAATGTTCATCCAGGCTCTACGCGACCATTTATCATTGTGAACGATCATCAGGAACATAATAAATTTCGATATTCTTATTGACTTCAGTACTAAAATTATATTCAGCTGTAAAATTTGGCACTAAGTAATCATCAGATTTAATCCTATATGCTTTTACTATACAACGTATATCTAAAGGGCGTAAAATCCCCGATGATTTTTCCAGTTCACCTTTTTTTTTGCATATATTATGCATTATTTAATCTACATTATGATTTTTTAAAATCATTCTCTCATATAAAACACTATATATGCGCTCATTATTATGCAGTCATTAAGTCTTTATATAATACATCAATACAAGTCTTACGTACATTACTTCAGTGAAATTCAAAATATAGCATGAGCAGTTGATAAATAAGTTATCCTGTATTATTTTAAAGAAAGAGTTATAACCCTTCAAGTTAAATAATTGTATTCATAAAAATAATTATCAACATGTTATAGTGAAAGTCAAAATATATTTCAAACTAAGATGTAAAATTGACAACTTCAATTGTAAAAATTATATAAGTATTAAGAGTTATACATTCTCATCCTGTTCTCAAATACTTCACACACCATAAATATTAATTGTTGACATATATATAAATGCATTATGAACTAAATGATTTTGAGCGTATGCAAAATCATTTAAATATCCTGTTAATATTTCAACTTCTTACATGAACTGCTAAATAGCTTCTGAAACACTGGCTGAATACTGCAAATAGTCGACCCCACGACGCATATATTAGACCTAAAAAATTACTTTATCTCCAACTCGATTAACTCAGCTCCTAGTGAGGCATACCCATATCCCCCTAACGCCCTAAAAACCAGGCCGGGCACGTCTATATTTATCAAGATACAATATAACTTATATGTCCGGATCTTAAGAGGAAATCCAGAGTCTCAATAAATAAGGACAACCCCGACTTGAATACGTATCACTACAAGGCTCCTAAAAATCATTACTTTCTAAAACAAGTAAACTAATGCACCTACATAACTCACTTTTACTAATTATAGAAATATTCATACTGGGTATACATTGTACTCTTCAAATTTTCAGGTCACCGATTTTGTTTTTGTAATATCACCATCCTGACCAAGTGCATTTCATGTTGTAACATACTCTAAACCACAGATTGATAATTCAAACCAGGATTATTGTATCCAGCGCAGCAGTTCCCGACATCAGACCTCCTTCGTTCGTGTTGACGGTTTTGGAACGGAAGAGATAGCCGTGCACCTCGTTATGGAAGACCTCCGTCGCATTGCTGTTGCGTTCAAAAAGAAAAAGATTTGGTATGACAGAAATCATAAAACATGAAGAAGGCAATTATTTAGAAATATTGCATACATATGTTAAGGGAGGATCTGAACTACAAAAATTTTTCTAATGATAAAAATATTAAAATATTTATTGTATAAATCATAAATGGATAGATGAAGTGCAAATATAAATACTATTTGCATTTTTATTTACGATTGTTCGCTTTCGTACTTGTTTCCACCGGTTATGGTGATCTAAATCAGCATACAACTTTTTTTGTGGTTAAGATGCACTCGCATAGGTAAAATTTGAAGCTTTAAAAACATGCGTATCATAACAACACATTCTTTCTTTATTTGTCTGAGACTAAAATATCTTAACTCTGTCTCAAATTTAAGTGCAGATGGCAATTATAGAAATCATAATCAATTTCATGCCCAAAGCTTTCACCCTTTTTACCCCAAATCATGTTAATTTGACAGGTTTCCGTGCAATGAAGTGCAATTCTTTATATCTACTATTTAAACATCATTTACTGGTTTTAGTTCATGAAAAATCGACCAATTAAATGTGATGCTCGACATTTAATCGAATGATCAGTTCGCGGTTGACGAAAAAAAGATAACATTTTTAACATGACCAGCATGGTCTAGGGTTTATTCAGGCTTCCCAGCGACCAACGGACCGACGAAAGACATGTTAGGCCTATGTGGTCCTCAAATCAAATGGAGGGATGAAGTCGTTCTTAAACAACATTTCTTCATTAAATTTGTTCCTTTCTCCATATATATATGCATTTTCAATGGGTTTTTGAGCAGGAGGCGAAATATCACAATAACTAACAAATAAAAGTGAAACATATATCGCATCACCTGTCTCATGTCGTTGGTACAATGCCCTCAGGAAATGCAGCAAAGTTATGTCTTACTTCCATAACTAGAAGGTCAGAGACCTTAAATCCCCCGTGGGCTGCAACAATTTTACGTGATATTGTTAGTGTCCCTTTTATCTTCAAACCTTTTAAATACAATATAAATATTCGTATGATGTTACAAAACTACATTTTGATCTGATTTGCATATCGACAGATACTCAAACAATCACACCATATAACCATGAAATGCCTCTTCCAAACTCCAAACGACTTAACTTCTCACAAACAGGATTACATCGAAACGTTTAAAATAATTTTGACAAAACAAATGAAGTATTTGTTTTAAAATAGAGAATTCATGAATGTCCTAGATTCTACGCTGGAAAGCCTGAATATGCTAAATGCTGAGTTTTTCCAAGACTGTAAATGGAAAGGATAGTTTTTATGTGTGGGTGCTATGATAGGGAGAGTTTTATTTTGCTGCAAAAATAGCCGGTTTGCTTCAGCAAACTCGTAAGCAATGAGAAGTTATGTATAGAAGCCCTCTGTGTTTACAAGGAGATAACAAATCGCTTAGTCATTATCACACTTTTCAATGCACCCTCATACTTCCAAAAGTGTAGAAATTTATGTTTAGGGGAATAATTATTCATATTTCGAGAAATAAGATTTTTTTTCCTGAAATGTTGCAGGGTATTAGACCTACATTTTAACAATGAATAACACAAAAAAAATATTCGCCAATATCACAAAACTTTATTTGTTATGCGACTTTAACCAACACGCCCCAAAAATGACAAAAAGCAATAATGCACTCTGTATTTTTTGTAGGAGCCCATAGCTCATATGCACGCCTCAATACACTGCATATACGCTTGTTTGTCATTTTTTAGGGTGATATCCGTCTTGGCAAAAGTCACATAACAAATTAAGTACATGTATGTGATATCCGCAAATGGGGATTTCTGTTATTTATTGTAAAAAGGTAAGTCTAGTACCGTGTAACCTTTCAGGGAAAAACTAATACTCAAAATATGTAAATTATTCCTCCAAACTAACATTTCCACACTTTTGCACCTGTCTGTAGTTCAATAAATGACCTCAATAGCAAAAAAGTTAAATGCTACCTATAATAGGTCTTCGTATGTCATTTATATGTTTATAATAAGGGTGCGGTTACATTAAAGTAGCGATTCTTGTCGCCACCTGCGATTTTCACTGTTTTTCTTTGATTATCAAATCGCAAGCAGCGACAGGACTATCGTTCCTTGCGATTTGAGAAACAAAGAAAAACAGTGAAAATCGCAAGTTGCGACAAGAATCGCTACTTCAATGTAACCGCACCCTAAAAGTCACATATACTCTATTATATTCACAATGTACCTACCCAATGAATGATCCAAAAATGCCGATTTCACTTATGAGTTCTTGTCTGTGCACCTTTTGTCCATTTCTGCCATAGAAGAATAAGATTTTATCATAGCCATCATAAATAATTGGACATTTACCACAAAAATAAATCATGGATTAAATTAATTGATGCAATAATTCTATTTCAAATGCAATCTTTTTTATGAGTCACCACAACCAATTAGACAAATTCAATATTTCTTTTGTGACCTATCGATGCAATCAATTTGGTGCATTCAAGTTTTATTTTGAAGGAAACACAAAAGTCATGACAAAAAAAAAAGAAAATTGTTTGCTTACAAGACCATATAATTGTGAAAACGTAGCGGTCGAATCCGATCCATCAATATAAAGGCAGTGCGTTCACTTGAATTTCGGATAGACTTTAATTTCTCGGCAATTTCTTCTCCGAATATGTTGTTGCCGCCGCCTTCGCGTTGAGGTTTCAAGACGAACTTATTCGGCGTTTTAATGGCCATCTCTAGGTTTCGGTCGCCTTCTTCATCCTATACATGTACAAAGTGATGGCTAGACGTTTTGCCTTTATCATATAAAACGTTTTATGTATAATATTTCACGGAGGAAAGAAACATATAAGGATATCATGATATCTTTATCACATACAGTAAATTGGGCACATGTTGTAAGGACTTCGCTGGATAAAAATTTAATGAGTCTATAATACTTAATTTCTTTCAGAAAAAGAGAAATACTTCTTTTAATGTTAACTTTGATGATATTTTAGCGATTGTATTTTGAAAATATTAAGGTCATGTTGAACTTAAATCATACAAACCATGTTTAGACTATAAAGGCCTGTTTGTGTCGATAACACAAAATCGATATCCTCTTCTTTATCTAGAAACCGCTCAAGCACTTTACGATCTGAAAGAACCTGTAAAGAAATTAGGAAAAAAATCTTATGTACATTATAATTATGCATGCTGATAAGATACAAGTTATTCATTGATGAAGTTTTCAATTTAAGGACATAACACTTATTTCCTTTGTCAAACGCCCGATGAAATTAGTGTAAAAACAAAACCAAACTAAGTTATAAAAATAATTATAATATAATACAGTGTCAATATGTACGCTGCGAGACTCATATACGTGCTTCGCTTAAGTGCATGATAATTAAAGATATAATCAATCAGTACGTTCGCGATACTCATAGGATAACAATTATAAGGTGCAATGTATATAAATCAATCAGAAAAGACTAATACAGCAAACAAGTTTAATCCTTAAACTAGAAAACTTTACCTAAATATAATGGTCTGGTTAAATGAGGTGTTATGAACATTCATCCACCCCCATGAGTCTATCTAGAAGATATTGTGTTAAATCGCATTTCTGTATTGCATATTTATGACACAATTTTACAGCAATTTCTTACCTGCTGAACTTTTTTGGTTCCTGCCAGATGATAATGCAGAGAGGGGCATTTAATGGCCTTTGATCGTTCAATCATAAGTCGGGCATCCCAATCCTGAAGAAAATGATATTCATATATCAGGATTTCAAGGATAGCTACATAGATTTTAGTTGAGTTCACAAGGATGATGGAAAAGAAAGGCATATAACATTTTCCCGCCAATTATATATATATATATTTGCATCAATTGTATTATGTTAGATATAGTAGATTCGTTAGGTTGATATTCTACACTTTTGAACGTGCTTTGAAGATGACTATTTTAACAACGTCCTGGTTTCCAGTTTTATTTTATAACGCAGATTGGCAAGCTAGCTTAATAAGCTACAAAACCTTACTTGTTCTCCTCTAAATTGACTCGGGTGGTAGCAGGTTCTCTGATAGACGACCGCAATTTCTAAGCCATCACTATAGGAATATGAAATATGAAACGACATGATTATAAGACATAAAGCATCCATATAAATCTTACATGATATATAAATCAAATATGCATTTTGGTTATTTGAGAAATACAATTTTTGCAACATCACGATTAATGCCATATATTCTACCTGACGTTTAAAACATATGCCTGGTCATGGTTTGTTTTGGGCAATGATGCTTAAATAAGTACATGTATGCTACAGCGGATAATTCGAGAAGAACAAAATCCTAGCTACGAGATTTATTATGCTTCAAGCGAGATAATATTACTTACATGATCAATTCATTGGAATCTCCTAATTTTCCACGTTCTTGTATGTCTTGAAGAGTGCGTCTGATCACATTGCATCGAACATCGCGTTCTCTCACAGAATACTCAAGGAGACGCTGATCATAGACGTTTGTTTCATTTTTGTGGATTAAAAACAGGACCACGGACCTTAAAATAGAGGATAAAACTTAAATTAAAACAAATAATTAATACTATTACTGATGCTTTAACACAGAACAGAATTGATTTTCTTTAGTTTAGTGTTAATTTAGTTAACGGTTAATTGTTTTAGGTATTGTAGCTATGAGAATATATTATACATTTGTGCAGTATAAATTAGAAACTGAACAGTATAAAACTCACTTGGGCTTGTTGTACAGTTCCCAGGCATTCACGACAACATTCCCAAGGCCATCGCTTGCCTTGTTATCCGCAATCTACAAAAATCAAATAACATTGAATTCTAAATTGCCAACGTTTTGACAAACCAGAATTAAATTTTATGCCTTTTGATTTTTATATGGTTATTTAACCTATCCATGAAATGACCATATTATAATTGTATAGGATGCGTATTTTGGAATTATTCTTTCTACATAGATATTGTAATAACTAAGTTGATTATGGTCATATTTGCGCCTTTATATAGTATATCAAGGACTATATCGATTAAAATTAAAAGATTAAATGTTTATGGCCTCACAAAAAAATCACAGAATTATCGAAAAAGTCACTAGATTCTACGTTGATTTATCATCTACATCGCAATTACAAAAGCACAGCGTCAGAGATTTTATGAAATCATTAATTTTACCTGGTTTACTTTTTCTGGTTGACCAACAACTCCTAATACATACCTGGGGACAACAGACAGTGAAATTTAGAAAGATAACGGTTCACATATATATTCTCTCAAATAAAAAAAAACGTAATTGTTTTTTAAAGTAAATGATGCGTATTTTGAAAAGTACAAACTCATTGCATTACTCAAATAAACTGTGATTGCATTATGAACAAAATGTCAAGTTTAGATACTACTTATACTTTCTTAAACCATATAGATTCTTAATATGATTATCATTTTCTAGTTCACATCCTTACTTGTGCCACTTGCAAAGGCGTTGCGAGAGACTTCCTGCGCCCGACGCCATCGTATTGAATTCAACCTGTTTGATGCCGACGTTCGTCTTGTCATCGTCGCCATTCAGCGAACTCGACATATAGTCGGATCGGTTCATACCAAGGCATATTGTCTGAAAAAATATATAGATTCTAGCGATATTGGTTGCAAAGGTGCATCAGTAACAACATTGTACAGGCAGGTAAAACAATAACAATCGTTTTATAAGTTTTAATGATGTAAGCATAACAAGTTTTTTTCTTATAAACCCTGTGTTCCGATGCAATTCTATATGGTTTTGAAATTCTAGCCGAGTTTTGGGTGCCCATACATTAGAAGATTTATAGGAAACATTCATCGAAAAGCTTCCATTGTGGCCAGACCCTTACATTACAAAGCTCCATTTTCATGACTGAAATAACCCCACTACCTTTTAAGGTGATTCACTGGAATGCTATCGTATTGGAAAGTTTTTCTCATCCAGAAGTGAGCGCGTCGTCTTTTTAGGCATTTTATGCTAAATAATCCTTTACCAATCCCAGGCCATGATATCGAGGCAAATAAAAAGTTATGAAATCCCCCTCTAACTTTTTTTTGCGAACAAGTAGGGTCAATGTGGTCGCCATATAAAGATACATTGTATCGTATTATTTCATATGTCAACAAAATTCTGCATGCATTTTGCATATTTAATAAAAATGCAATTGGGAAAATTCATCATATCCCCTATGCTACATTTCAATCGTTTAAAATCAGCAATGGCGTCCGTATCACATATGAAATGCCCCTAAATATAATATTCACCTGTTTCTTATCGTCATCTCTTGCTTTGACGTAAATCTCCCATAATTTGCCAGTGAACTCATCAACCTCAATAGTTCTGTTAAACAGAAGAATAACATCAGATTACTATATAAAGTATATTTCATTTAATGAAACATATATCGTTGTGATATAATGGTCGAGTACACAAATCAATTTTCAAGACGGCAAAGTAAATCATATGCAAAATGCAAAAAATACTCAAAAAGTATCTCTTTTCTAGATTTAACAACAGCGTAGGATATAATTTGTGCAAAAACGCAAGATTCAACTTTATTATGCTTATAAAAAGACACGTCGGCTGATATACTCGGATTTGGCGTCGTAGCTTACTCATACCATGTTTTAATAAAAGCGTCGCATATTGTAGTTAATATTCTTTAACGAAGTACTATAATACATTGAATTTTGCTTAAAGGTAAAATATAGCTTAAAGGAGGGTTAGATTCACATACTTTTCTAAGCATTGCTTCAGGAATTCATGATCATGTGCCACCCTATGCATGAGCAGGTTGAACAGCGTCTGCGCCTTGATTGCAGCATCGAAGCATTTGGTAGGCACTGGGCTGGGGAACAGGGTGAAGGGCGCGTGGTAGTCATGGGAACCATCGGCAGTCCTTAGCATCACCCCTGTGGAAGAAAACACGTGAAACATTGGCCATATATCAATATCAAATATGTGTAAAATATGTAATTGAATTTTGATTTATTCTTTACATTTATTCCTACGAAAGAGTGATAGTGCATGCCATGGGGTTATTTTATAAAGAAAACATAAGAAAAAGGACAAAATATTTTAAAAGTATATTTTTGCGGGGGAAATCGTGTATACATATATCTGAGAATGGTAAGGCTTATTACACTTAACTATCTCTGATATGCATGAGCTCATATCATTATAGCGTGTTTAACATGTACCCTAAATGAATATATGAGATCACATAGGTCATAACGAAGTGTTCAGCGACAAAATATATAGTTTAAAAAGCTATATCCCTACGGTATAGCTATTTATGAACATAAATGTAAAAGTGGAATTTTGGTTTAAAAAACATTTTAAACGGGTTACATGCGCAAATCTGTCAAGAAGTATAGGTAGGTATAGCGCCATGCAACTCAACAAATTATGCTAGATCGAATAAATTAGCTTGAATGTATTTTTTTAAATAAAGTCTGTTAAACGAATAAATATTACTTCGGACCTTTTATTGCAGGCAACTGCAAATAGCGTTGCTCATACATATTGCATCATGGAAAGAAACAGTACGATAACATTTTCAAAAAAAAAAAATACAAACATATTTTTAAAAATACATATTAAGTCAAACTAAATGCCGAGGTATATTCATTTACAAGTACATGTTTATATCCTCCTGAAAATGATGTAGATTTAAGTTATTAATCCGAATATTGCATTTTCTTTACCAATACATATTATGATATAACTTGAATAAAACCTTCATAAAATACCTCTTGGCATGGAGAATTAAGTTGCAACATAAGGAAAGTTCCACATACGTTACATGACACATGGACCAAATCAGCCCCGGACTTATCTAATCGTCATATTCATGGTATATTATCATCAAATTAGTTCGATTTACGAGGTTTACAGATTAATGAAAGAATACTTAACTCTATTTTATCATTATCATATGCCAGTATATTGGTTATATATGAAAACGTATTTGGTCACTTACCATGAGAGAGCAGGAAATCTCTACCCTGGGCCACCGTTTCCTTCAAAGCTTCTTCATCCACGATTTCTATGCCGTTATTCATGTTTCTGTATGGAAGATAATAAATCCACTTAACTGCATTTATTTATATAATTTTTCGGAAGTTCCAGTCTTTTCTAGCACGTTCACACAACTAAATAGTCACTATTCAAGTAGACATTAAGTGATACTAACATACGGACTGCTTGCATGTAATATAACCATTATAAACCCAAGGCGTAATCTGCATAAATCTATATATAGTTGCAAACGTACGCAAGCACTTGATAAGATTATTTCACCAAACTAGTCTAGTCACTTGAACCACGTGAGGCTGACATTGATATGACCGAGGAGCACCTCAAGTGATGCAGCAAAATGTAGCGTAAAACTTGCTTACATATATTGTAAGTAACCTTAATTGATACGTTAGGAAAACCGTCTCTTTGTTCCGATTTTATTTTCGTTATCAAAATGTCTAACTAAGAATATAAACAAAGTGCATTTTTAATAATCATATCTTTATTTTGAGTTTGAAACCAGACATTTATAATTTTCAAACGTTTTTTTTTACCTTTCATAATTCGAGTCGTTGGGTGCCGTTAATGGATGTGTATTTGACTTATCATATCTCATGTGCTCAAACAATATCTACAGCACAATAATTCTCAATTTAAAATCTTCATGTGATTAATTGAATTAGCATTTCAAAATAAAGCCATATTTAAGCACCTTATTTACCGATGGTTTTCATGTAATGTTTCCTAATTTAAGAAAGTGCAACTAACCATTAACCACGACTATGCCTTTAAAAATATATATACATATTTGCACGTACATGCACGTGTATATCCAAAAATAGACCATAGACCTAATTGAAATAATGCTCCTCAATATATAGGTTTAAGTTTTTTACTCAATTGTCAAATGGTTAACATGTTTCTTAAAGACCGAGCTAGTCTAATCAAATCAATTTAAGGTCATGGTCGTGAATTGCTGCTGGGCTAACTTGGTACAAAAATAATATTCACCCAATAGTATTAGAACAAGATGTGTAAAGAGATTAAATGTGGTCAATTACTGGGACAGTGTGCTCAAAGCCACATATCCTCACTTCTCTTACTAAAGGTATCTTACAAATCTAATGACAACTTTGACAACTTATATTGCAAAAACGGATTATGCAATGCGGAATATTTTAAGTATTGCAAATTTCTACGGCAAAATCCGGTTGATTTACAAAATTATATATTTCTATGCATACAAATAAAAAAGTTATAAAAGAAAAACCATTTTCGTGATGTTTTTTCTCATTTTTATGCGAAAATCATGACATGCCTCTGAACTTCTATTAGAACCACTGTCTGCAAATAATTGGGACTTGTAAAAATCATAGTGTTGGAACCTATAGAAGAGTCGCACCTTACCGGATGAGTGATTTCTACAATACAAACGATCAACTGATATTTCTTAGAATGAACCCATCAGCCTTAAAGTCCAACCATTCGAAATTGTGAATGTATAGGGATGGGGTAATATATGATGCATATTTTTTTTAGAATCCAAATATATATGTTTTCTAGATATATATAATCAATTCAGTTTAAAAGTATAGTGTCCAATATAGTTTAATAAACACTAATAGAACATGGAGAGAGATTTCTGTTATTAGGGTCGATGATGACTCATAACTAGTTCAATTAGCAATTAAGGCGTGATTGACTGCAAATGGCTGCTGTCAATCATGCTGTATATGGCCTATCACTGGTTGGAGATTCATGTGCATAAGTGAAATGATAGAATGACTTATTCTTAATTCAACTGATAGTTTATATAGAACTGCGAGTAAATTATTACTAGACTATATTCATTCAATAGCATATCATGGCTACATCACAAAAAACGATCTAAAATTGACCAAACTAAATACAAAAATATTAGATATTTACATGATTATTTTGTAGGCTTGAATGAAAAGAAAAATAACAACGTGAATCTCCACTTGAAATACATAAAAAAGTAGCAACAATTTTGCGAGTGGGACACAAAACTGATTATAATTGTGTAAAGAGCAAATCATACGAAAAATACTCTAACCAAACATTTACAAACCAAAGAAAATAGACGTAATTCGGAGAAAAAAATATATAAGTTTTATGAAAAAAAAAGAAACTGCCTACTATTCGTTTAATACAAGAGGCTATTGAATACGACATCTGCGTAAGCGATTCTTTACTTAGAAATGCTCTATTACGAATGTTTTTTTTTGCTAGAGGCAAACTACGGGCGATCGTTGGGTTGTATCAGAGAAAACTTATTCAAAAGCCGCTAGGGCACGATATATTAGAGCTATCAAAAATGAAGGCGAACAATATCAATCGGACGGCAAAGAGAGTGAAAGTGAAAGCGAACAATAGCAATCAACAAAGGTATGTTA
>LQRL01027825.1:0-10081 GCA_001703475.1 Hydroides elegans
CTCTTTTCATCTCCTCCCTTTGTAGCGCATCTGTGAGTTGGTGCAGAGCTTCCTGGTGAAATCGGAGCGCAGTCAAACCCTCACCCCTCGTCGTATAAGCGCCTATCTCATGTTATCTCATTTATCTCATTTTATCTCTTTTCATCTCCTCCCTTTGTAGCGCATCTGTGAGTTGGTGCAGAGCTTCCTGGTGAAATCGGAGCGCAGTCAAACCCTCACCCCTCGTCGTATAAGCACCTATCTCATGTTATCTCATTTTATCTCTTTTCATCTCCTCCCTTTGTAGCGCATCTGTGAGTTGGTGCAGAGCTTCCTGGTGAAATCGGAGCGCAGTCAAACCCTCACCCCTCGCCGTATCTCGACCGACTTGAGCAGCGACGGATCCTCGTCCTCTTACAGCTCCATGGACCGCGTGTCGCCCACGGGGGAGGACCTCAACTGCGTAAGTGCTTTAAATTAAGTTATTGAAATTACAATGCTAAAATTGTGTATAGAACTTAAATCGCATAGCTCGGCACCAGAGGTTTCACCGTTTAGCGGACCAAAAGGCCATCTTTATTTTAACAACTGTTAGCAAGAAAATGATGAACTTAGAAAATGAATAATAAACATATATTTTAACTACAACTTTGACTTATTTCAACGTGTATCACTAATAAGTTTACTATTGAAAAGCTTTTTGTTAAGAGACGCCAGGCCAATTAAAACCTTACTTAAATATATAGCAAATTAATGGCAGTGTTTTTGACGTCACGCGTTTTGTTAGATTATTATAACCCAATATAAATGTTTGATGTTCTTATTCCAGAGTTTTGACCGGAAGTCTCGACATGCTGCCCATGTGTTCGCCAACGGAAAGCGCTGTGTGACGTCAGAGGACAATACGAATGATACGCATTTATGACGTCATCATTCGAATTCCGTTGCCATATGAATTTATCATGTGATGCAATAAAAATCATCATTCCGTTACAATCATCGCTTTTATCTGCATTGAATGAAAAACATCACTATATCAGCACTGAAATTGATTTGCAATTGTAACTGAAAAAAACTATATGGTTTACCATAACACTATTAACACCGTATATGATAGGTCAATGAAAATTACATGTAACGTAATGTTTGTTGAATCCGTTCAGCCACACAGTTACAAAAGACAATAGTGTAAACAGGAACACTGTCTCCGTGCTGCTAGGATGTAGCAATGGTTTTTTTTCAACCATGAAAAGTACTTTTGTCAAAGCTTTGCTTTTTGTTGAAAATATGTTTTTATTAACAAGCGAATGCAGCTAATATAAATCTTTGGATATTACCAAATGTTTTTATTTAAATTTCTCCATGTTTCAGTGAAAACCATGTTTCTCAATGTGAAAGTGAGAATCAATTGTATTCTGTATATAATATTCGATAAATTAGGAAAATATTTCGACTTTGGTTTAAATACCGTAAAGCATGATTCTGTAATGAAAGAAAGGGCATCCTGAACCCCTTGTTTCTTTTGGGTATCGAGAAACAGTTCATGAAACTGGTGCTCTGTGTTCATATGCCCTTTCAGCTTTCATATGCTTGCATGAGTAAGCATATAGTGTATCTTATTTCTTAAAGTGTAATTTCTAGTCAAATAATTGATATTATATACATATATTATTTGTTTGACGACAAAAAAAAAACAGTTAAAACTGTCTGTACGTTGCACCGCTTACACATAAATTGTAATATCTCCATTACATTTTAATTAAATATTTAAATGAGTACACGGGTAATGGTATTTCTCCTCAGTGATGCTTAGTTTCATCATAAATAGACACTATTATATAGTATTCACAATGTTAATTTAATTGCCTTTAATTATTTTGCTTATTATGAGTTGACCTATCAGGGTGAATTTTCCCCACTCAAACTGCATATTTTTTTTACTTGTAGAAAAGAGTAAAGATATGATTAGAGATATTTACTGAATCAATGTTAGCCTTTAGTCTTAAAACTCGAGTTGAAAGTCAAATATTTTGTAAATTCATATAACAAGAAATGTGTCTTTTGGAACATGTAAGTAGACGACGATATCAAGAATGTAAGGTTCACAACTTAGTCCTCTGACCCAGCCAAGACTAGCAGACAAAAATAAGTTATCAATTTTAAATTTTAAAATCTGTGATTTATTAACTTACATTCCAATAGATAATTTTGCCGTAGGAGGTCTAGGTTTGCTTTGCCTTTGCTGATATATTGTGGTAACTTAACTTGAAACAGATGTTTTCTTATGTTGTGTATCACCGATAAATAAGTTGAATATTTAGCTCTCAGGTCAATATATTTTTTTAACTCAATAATTTTCAGCTTAAAGTCAAACAACGTCTTTGCTCACGGCAAAATATCATTTGACGTTGTCAGCTCTAGTTTCATATGACGGCTGTGAAAGCTCTAAAGGCTAGACGTCAATATGATCTTAATGACGTCAACGTAGTTACGACGTTATGATTTCAGTGTTTGAAAACGTTTTCCGAGCATAATATTTTATTGCGGACGTTGAAATGGATATCAGTATGTGACGAACACTCGTCAACAACTAAATCACAACGTATTTTCGATGCGACGTATGTTTCGCCGTCGCCAAAGTATAAACCATCTAAATTCTGCATCTATACGTAAAACTTAAGAACATGTGTTTTATTATCATTTTTATAAAAGTTATAAAACATATGAAAACTGAATAAGTTGAAATTTCGTTAATGAAAAAGTTATCGAAATATCTATACACATTTCAGAATATCAATCATGTGATACAATTGTAGAGACATGCATAAATGATGTTTTAAAGAAGTTTAGGGAGGTATTTGACTAGGTTTTATCAAACATGGGTTTTTATACATAAATTGTAAATTATTGCTTTGTTTTTGATATTTAGTATTTAATTGTAAATATTATTTACTGCTTTTATCATCATCTTTATTTTTGAACAAGTATGAGAAAACGTTTGTAAGATTTAAATGGGCACATGATTGTATACTAATGAATAATTGATTAGTTTATCTTAATAGTTTGAGCCACACACCAAAACATACACATGTAAAAAGCATTTGAACAATTGTAAAAAAAATGAATATTTACATTACTCGCTTCCGATGCTACATAAAATTCACGTGAATTTTATGTACAGTAGACTCTCGTTAATCGGAACTCTTTTAATCGAAACTACCTGTTTATCGGAACTGATTTAAAAACCCCATTATCGTGTATTTATACAAATTTACTACTGTTAATCGGAACCCACGGTTTATCGGAACCAAAATGACTGGTCCCGAGGGGTTCCGATTAACGAGAGTCTACTGTAGCATCGGAAACGAGTAATGTAAATATTCATTTTCACATGAAACAAAAAATATATTATTTCCTAATCCTTTACTTGTTGCGTAGTTGCTGAGTGGATTACTATAGGAAGCATAGAGTGTATTGGGGAATGGGGTAACATGAATCAGAAATGTGTCGTGTTATTATTAGTCCACGTTTAACGTTTATGATTTTCTATTGTATGCATAGAGTCGTAAGTTATGATGCTTGAGAATATAATTCCAAAAAGAAATTGCAATAAAACCTGTGTATCTCATACTTAAGTGTTTCTTCGAATTACAACCTAGATTAAAGGTAGAGATTGTGTGACAATAATTTATATAAATAAGAATTATTGAAGAAATCAAATTGACATAATCACAGATATATTTTCTATCACAGTTTTACAATTCAATTATCAAAAGATAATCTTTGACTAGTAAACAAACAAAAATATTTTTAAAATTACATATTTGGTACATCAATAAAATATAATACAGTCCATTAACTCTGCCAATATATGCAACATATACATTTTACTTATCAGTTAAACGGTCGCACACAAAATCCGCCGAAGTCTAACGCTAACGTTTCGAGAAAACGGACTTTATTGATAATGTAAGACGAAGATCTTTGTTTTTTTTTCTTTCGAGGTAGATCTTCGTTATTTCAAATCTATCAAGGTTTACATGGCACCCTGCGAGTTACCCTGCATAAACAAGTTAAATTAGGCATAATTGTGCACAAATCCGATTTGTTTGCAATATACTGGCTCTTTTCAAAACAAACATAAGATTGCAAATAAAGAAGTCGATATAAAAATAACTGACAATAATAATATATCACAACCACATAATGTAAATAAAACAAAATGTAAAATATAATAATTGACGTAAAATATCAGGTGAAAAATAAAGTATCTTCTTCAAATAAATACTTGTGTAAATAATGTTTAAATCTTTTTTTTTTTACAAAAAAGATGTATTACGAATAAAAAATATATTTTTGTTTCAATACGAATACAAGGACTAGCAACACTCATTGTTGAACAGATACACATGTACATTGTATTATGATTACAAATCATATTCATGAGATTCGATAAGATATTTATATTTGATATATTTCGTACAAAACGATTTCGGTTGACTTCAGTTTTTTTTATATGAATGACTAGAAAGTAAGCTGCACATGAATACGATTCGGCGAGTATTAATGTCTTCCAAATGGTTTTAATGGATCATTACACATACATGGGGCTTTATACTGGAATTCAAAGTATAAAACTTGAGTAGAACATGAAGATCAAGGGTCATGTGATACATTGAACATCTTATAATGACCAGCCATGATATGATTTAAATATTAACAGCCAATAATAACAATACATATAATGTTGCACTTCGTTACTCCTATAAACATTTAACTCTCTTTTTATATACGCGACATATCTTATCTTTTAATGTCAGTACAACGTCATCTGAAAATATTAAGCAAGATATCATAAACTAGATCATCACTTTAACTATGACTATACCCATTATTATGTGTGACGTCACATAAATATTATGTAAAACTATAACTGACAAAACGTTGGTAATAAGGGAATTCGACATTTCCTGAAAATTATATATTCGCGGATATTTTCACACAAAATTTGACAAAAAATAGGGAGAAACGTTGAAAATCGCTCTAGTATACGCATGCTTAGAGTTAATGTGCCAATTCAAGATCAAAGTATGTATTAAAGAATACTAATGTTCATTTAATTGTGTGGTTTATAAGTGTCAACTGTCTGTAACCTTTCCAAAAATAATAAATTTTCAATTTTCAGAGGTTTTTTCCTATATGTTATACCAACGGTTCTCCCCCTTTTATTATGAAGACATCCGCGAATATATATTATCGAACTCCCTTATTGTGAGTCGCCTTAAACCTGGCCTTCACCTTCATCATAACTATAATCGTACCCCTCATTATTATTGGCCGAACAATAACGCGGCCCCTGGTACTGAACCTCGACCAATCGAAACGCTCGTAACATTAGCGCTATCTGTTGACTGAACCCTGTCACCAACGCTATGATTGGCTCCAACGCATGACGAACACCAATGAGAACGTTCCACATAAAAACCAATAGCGGTTTGATGATACCATTGTATATGGTAACCAAAGATGCTTTGATAACAAAATCGCCGAAAAGAGAGAGAATTCGCAGGATGAGTTTGTAGAAGATGTCGTAAAAAAGAAAATGGGTTAGCTCGATGAGCAGAGTGAAAACGAGGCTGAGCGGAAGTCGAATGAAGGCGAAGACTTCTTGCCACATCCGGTGCATTGCCTTTTCGGATCTGGTTGATGAGAAAAGAGTTATTGGTTAAAAGTATACACAGCGGAAATGAATACTGTTTCAGAGCGCACGATCAGTCAATATATTGCAAAAAAAGATAAGTGTTGGTTTTACATTAAAAAACATATAACAATTGACGTAATTAAACCGAGTCTGACCTCTTCGAAAAAAAAATATAATAAAAACACCATCAATATTCAATAAATTGACTGTGTGTGTTTGATAAACCGATGTATCTTGCTTTTCAATTTCAATTCTACAAACAACGCCATTTTTATGTGAAATGTACTTTATACATTTCGCACCTGTCGGCATAGCCCCGCATTTCTGCCGAGTTCTTCAATTCGCTTGTTCGAAGGAATTCCCTTTCTGCTTCTTCAAAGGGCAATATGATTCTGAAACAAAGTAATAAAACATTATATTTTTATCATTCTTTACAGTGATCTTGTTTAAAATCTACCAGATTGGTTGATACCGCTTAAAGAAAAATATGTCACGTTGAAAAATACCATATAGCAGATAAAAAAAATATGTTTTACCTGTATATCGATTTGTGATATAAATGTAAGTTTGAAATTGATAAAGAATGAATATGATTTGATACATTGCATTTTCTTTAATTATTCAGAAGATCAAAGAATTTTTAAAAAAAACATAAACTGATTTTGGTTCGCTATATACTCAATTTGTCAATTAAAAACAGTTAAAAGTTGAATCAGAGCATCATAACTTGATTCAAAGCATTCATAGCATTGTTGTAAAGAAACTGTTACATACACTTCGCCATTTTTGTCTCGCACAATAAACGACTTGGTTGGTGGTTTAACGGCATCGTCCTCTTGTCTTGACACAAACTCATGATTTGTCTTAGTTGCACCTTCGCCTTCATTTGGCACTTTGCTTTGTTTCGGCTTCAGGCGATCAGCGATACCGGAAATCCGGGCAATGACCTACAGAAAAGAATGATTTACAATAATCTGTAACTCTACGTTAAATGTGCACAATGTATGAGAAACGTTGAAGTTTTGAATTTAAATATACAAGTTGTTTATGTGTACTCACCTTTTCTTTTGTTCCGGGGTCATCGCGTGCAAGTTGCTCTAGTTCTGATTTCAGCTCCATTTGTTTACCTGAAAACACATTCAAAATATAGATGGGGTTTCATTAATAATCTACCAACAGAATAACCACACTCATAAGCCCATTAGTTTAGTTACTGGTTTAACCCAATTACTTTTTAATAATTAATATACTATTCTATGGGGGTTTCTATATAGTCAGTGATTTTCTGATACACACGTAAAGTTACACTAAAGGGAGTTTGCTTTAATTTTGCTTCCATTTACAATCATTTATAGACTACATGTTCTCGATTTCTTTATACTTTCGTGTTCATTTTGAGAGCAAGGATATGAGTTCAACTGATATCTCTACCTTTTATCAATTATATTTTCACGAATCTCATCTCATATGTTTTATAAGGGGCTAAACTTGTATTGTGGCGATACATACGCTGTGTCTCTCGTTCTTGCTCCAAGCGCACCTGTTGCTCCACGTGTTTGCCACGTGCCATGCCCGCGCGCAGCTCAGCCAGCGCAGCCTCATCGTCCGTTTCTAAAGCATCATGTTATGAAATAAGATATCTAAATTAAATTTAAATTTCAAACGTATCATATCAAAACAATTATCAAGATGTCAGCCAGCGCCGCCTCCTCGTCCGTTTCTAAAGCATTACACAGTTTAAATGTTGAATGTGTCATATCACAACTAATATCGAGATTTAAGGCAAGGTTCGCGCAAAAGCCTAAAACATTGTTTATTCTTTTAAAAAATCCATATTAAGTTGGACATAGAGCCATTTTATTATTTCGGGAAGACATAAGTAAGTCCATCAATGATAAAGAAATATAAATTGTGAAAACTAATCAATTATATAGCAAACTGTACTCATGTGCAGCTATTATATCAAACAAATATTATTGATTTATAAGTACAGCACCTTCGTTCATAGAAGACGGATCGTACATGTGGCCTTTTCGTTCTTTACCAGGTAGTTGGTCTTTTCTCGTAACTGAATGACGACTGTTCTGTGACCCTGAAACATCAAATATCAATATTTCATTCACATACTCCTTCAAATTCAAAGAAATGATACTGTGTGTTTTTAATGTGAAGCAGGAATCAATACCGCGTATTATGGATATAGGTTTCAAATTACTAAAGGCCCCGTGTATTGACCTACCGTTGCAATGAAAATTCTGTTGATTTAGCATAGTTTATGATTTTAAAGTAGTACATTCTTGTATATATTTACCGCTAGTAAATCGGAGCCGAAACGAAACATAGCATTTTCACATGTTTCATTGTAACTGAGTATAAGTAAATCAATATCTCTGTCCCGCGAAAATAAAAATCGAGTATAATAAGGAACAACTGATAAAAGAGCTGCATATTATTTAAATATATACATATATCTTGGGTATCATTTCTTACTAATCATATCATGACATTGGCCTTATCCTTTAGAGTGTAACCAATAAGCTGTTACCTGGGCGATATGTATTTGAAAAATCATAGGGTGGCGTCTGATTAGTTGCTCGCTGTCGTTGGTCACGTGGGTCTCGATGACTTCCGCTTCAAAAGAATTAAAAGTATCAATCCGATGATTCGATATATATTAGCTTTTTTTCCATCGACACAAAACTGGTACAGTACTATATGTATAAGAAAGAATTAGGTAACGTTTAATAGCGTTCAACTTAAGAAACCAATACATGGCCGAACAATTTTTTAAAGAGGCAAACAAGAATATCAAAGAGCAAAGAAAATGCTTCCTTTCACACAATGCATCCGTCATTCCTTAGGTTTACAGTCCAGAAACGGTATTTATAATGGATGGTTAAAACGGGGATGCGGCTTGAACATTTCATACAGCATAATTCTTCCCCTTATGACTTTGAGGTTCACCTTGGTCCGGAATATTGAACCACGGTATCAACACTCGCGCTGTCATCGTCACTCTGTTGATACGCGCCATTTCTTTCGCCGACCAAATCCACTTCAATTTGATTGGATGACACATTGTGCATCAAACTCTGATTGGTCTTTGCTGATTTTGCGCTATGGGGTCGTGGCTCTGGTTTAGAAAGAGGCTCTGAAAAAATTGAAGACAACATAGATTGTTTTCCCCGTAACGTTGGACGGTTAACTATATGTAATTCTTATATTGGTATGTTTTATGTTAGGCTGGAGACTACATTTACAACACATTAGCAACGTCACTTTTATTTATAATCTTAAAAGAGGATTGGATTAAGCTAGATAATTAATAGGACAATAAATTGTTAGTCTATCCATATAAAAATACTTATATGATGATATAACACATTACCATTCGTATACCCATACTGCTGACTGTAGTCCATAAATAACTCCTGTCCGACACCATGTTTAGGACTTTGTGCAGCCTCTGACTGAGTATCCCAGTCCGATTCACTCTCCTAGAGAAATATACAACAAGTAAAACATGTACGAAAAAAAAACTTCGTAATTTCCTGACAATTACAGTATCAGTTCGAGGAGTATCATTATCCTGACTTTATTTACTGTAAGATTAATTCTGTAGTCCATATAAATAAAAACTATTACTAAAATTTCCATTGTTCTTTTAATTAGATACAATGTTGAATTATGACCTCTCATTTAAGCATTTCTCCTGCTTTTCTAAGACTCTATGATCCTCAATTGAACAATGCATGCTCGTCTTGCTGGAACGTGACTATTAAGAAATTCGGTCCAATTTTCGACATAATAAAATAGTTGTCCGAATTCAGTCAAAAATATAGTAAAAGGCATATTTATACACTTAGATCTTTCTTTTAAGCATGTAACCAAGTATCACCGTCAATCGATCATCTCAAAGGTTCTATCCCGTATAAAATTATTTTTTGAACAACAAATGCTATTTGTACCATTGGAAATCAACATATTTCGGCCTTAACTATGAAAAGGTACATTTAAACACAACGAGCTTTCTTGTGAGCATATATAATCAATTTTATGTGTATGTCCATTCAAAAGTTCTACAACATACCAGAAGTGATCGCTCTTCTTCATCACTTCTTTAATATTAAGAACAACGTACGCTTTACGTAACACGTGATACTCGATCTAAGAGGCCTGTACAATATTGAAAGGAGGCCAGCTATGAGTGACAAACTTAACAGACATGCATCTCAAATAAATAGGTCGCAACCTTGTGTCATGGGTCGGGCCCCAATAAAATTGATCTTGATTCGTTATGGTGTTATGTCGTTGAGATATTCATACACCATGCACTTGCAAAGTATAAGAATTAATATTTCGAACATAATTTGTGTAAGGCTCGAGCTGCGTTGGTGCTAT
>LQRL01027828.1:0-10185 GCA_001703475.1 Hydroides elegans
GATGCCATATAAGACACTTGGGCCGTCAACAACAAACACCGTCTGCTGTCATGTCCCAGAATAAGATACTGCAGCAGAACCGCAACTGCAATCAAGACACAGCGTCCGAAATGGATTTACAAAGCAATATCAGCACAGTGGCTCTGTGTGCAGACAAGAGTGCTACCGTCAAAGCAGCGGATAAACGCGGTGCCACGGGGGCCCTGCCGCAAATAACAGTGTCACTTCCCGCCGATACTAACGACCCCGTCAACAAACGTTATTCCACGGGCTCGGATTATGCCGATGGAGTTGGACACCGGGGTGGGATCGGGGCGCGTCAGAACTCATCGTCCGACACGGGGAAATTCTTTGACGGCATGGGTATTGACCGAGGCGTATTGGAACCCATGTTGAGTATACAGTATGCAAACGTGAACCCACAATCCTCGTCGAGTTTGAATTTGTTGGAAAGTGCCAGTAACGCTGGATGTGTATTGGACACGGATCAAGATAACTGTGATAGGCGCAGTGATTTAGCGTTGCCAGGAATATGTTCAGACATTGGCGGGAGTGGTACGGATTGCCAAGACGGGTCGGATGCAAAAAAGAGTCGACATCCGACAACGGAAGACATTACAACGGAACGCGTTAGGCAATGGTTAAACACCGTATCCCCGACACATGCAGCCTCGCAAGAAGACTTAACATCTGCAACCTGACAACAAAAAAAGTCCTCCCTTAAAGCACCCATGCGGAAGGCACGTGTGCAGACCTTTTATCCGTGGTGTTCTAGGCAATTACACTCAAACAACCACGATCCATTCACATTTATACACACAATATAACCCGAGTTTGTCCGGTGGATGATGAGTTCAATAATTATTTGCATTCCAGGCGCAACTACTTCATTCATTGATTTCAATCGGTCGCCGCTTTGAGCATGGAATTTGAGCAGAGGCAAGCAGATGTTCCCGATGAACAGTTTTTGGAGATTATAAATGTTGTTTTCGGATGTGGCGTTTTTGTATCCTATTGGAAATAACAGGTTTTGTTAAAATAAAATTAAGTTTATATCGGTATGCCCATGTTAGTCCGTAAACTTTATCTTCGTTAGAAATATGTTTGTAAAATACCAATGACATAATTATTTACAGGTTTTATACAAATATGATAGAATTAATTTGTTATTTTTTATAACGTTAACATTTGATTATACCGTATAAATGTAGACAGGAAGGTACCTGATTTGGGTTTTTCTGTCTGGCTATTAGTGATCTAGAAAGAAATCGTTAGGTCCACCCCTGTCTCGAACCAAGAATACACGTTGTAGTAGCCAAGTGTGGTTAGGGGCTTCATCGTGTACCAAAAGCACTTCGTCACTGTTTATTTTGGAAGCAATTGTCGCTCATCGATTTCGGATTCAGAATACAATTGAAGGCTAGGGAGCAAGGGACGTTGTTATAATGTCACAAAAATATGTATAGGCGAAGAGACGTCGTTTTATTAGATTATTCAATGGTGTGATTAATAAAACAAATATAATTTTATTTGAGCAACGTTGCATCGTCATTAATTTGCACAGCGATGACGACTTATCCGACGTATACATTGAGACATTACGATAAGAACATTTTAAAAGTGCAATTTTAATAACGTTTTTATAACTCTTAGGTAACGTCATACATGTGGTGTTTACTTCTGTGCATTACGGTGCTACATTGATTGTCGCTGTTTTTGGAAGACTGTTGATGTGAAGTGTTAGTAATTTTGTCATCAATGCAAAATCTGTAAATGGATAAATTATCAATCTGTATTTCAAAATTATTAATATTTAATTGTCATGTTCCAAATGGAACGTGAGACAGGCGATATATTTCGATTTACATATGTTTCGTAATTTAGCCATACATGTCCGCTGAAGGTGCATCTGCAAAAATGAAAAAGCAATTTAAGTCACCAGAAGACTGTGTTTTTATTCATTAAAAGCAATACACATCCCATAGTTTAAACAAGACTGTCATGGAACATAAATGGCACCAAGTCTCAGATAAAAAATGGAACAACCTAAGTATTAACTTCTGGCATTAAGATGTAGTCATTTTTTTTTAATTTTCAAGAATTGAAGAAAAATAACAATAACAACATCAAACAAAATTATAACATAAACTTAAGTAAATTCATTACAATATTTTAATAAGCATTAAAAACAAATACGTTATAGCAATGAGATTCATTATAAATGAACACTAATTACCGAATATAGACACTTTTGACTAGAGAATACACATCGATGACGATCCCATGAATGTTGGATCTTCTTATTAGTTTATTCTCCACAAACTCATTTTTCAAGTTTACATCCGCTTTCGATAGAATTCTACATCCTTCATTTCAATGGGATATCATATTTATAATAACCAACGACATTAAATGAAATACAATATTTATGATACACAACATGGTGTTTATAAATATCAGGCAGGTATTCAGAGCAATGAATCATGACTAGATTATTATAACATAAATTATTTAAATTATGAATGTAACATATTAAGAGCAATGTAGTAATTTTTTACTGATGACAAGTAATATAAACATGACATTTCTTAAACTTATCACAATAAGATAAACGATATGCTGGCAAATACCTGGCAAGAAAATGTTGACCATATACAATATGTTTGATTTATGTGTGAGTCACATATACATACTAACTAGCCTGGCATTTGTATTTTGGGTCATAAGACCTTCAAAAAATATAAATTCACAGTACAACAGTGAACACAATAAAGTAAAATATATTTTAAAACAGATGGCAGTAGAGCTATGCTGTATATTACTTCCAAAAACACGATTCCACAACAGCCATAATTTTTCACGAAGACATTTATTTCTATAATTTATACACATAGAACTCATTTTCGACAGATATATCTTCACATTTGCTAATAACAAAATATAGAAGCCCTGGAACATGTTTGATTTGAGCTAAGCAAGCAATAAACACGGAATGGCAACAATAATGTAAAGAGTATAAACAAGAACAAAACTGACGGGGGTTGCGGATATAACCCGTCAAATCAACGCCGACTTCCCGTTTTTTTGCAGGATATTATTCATTAATTGTAGGAGTGTATGCAACAACGTGTTAAAACAAATAAACAAGAATTTATACGCGAGTTAGAGAATGCTGTAACACTGTGCAAATGTATTAAAAGGCGTTTTAAAAACATTGGATTTAGATTCTGCAGGGTTATAGTACGCACGGATTGAGTCTTGAAAGAGTTTCAAGCACATAGGCTACGAACTTCACAAAACCTATGTTATATGCTAAACTGAAATTAAGACGTAACGTGAGGCTGAGCTATTTCATAAAGCAATGAAACAAAACAATAACATTATGGACAAACGTCATATAACCAAAATAATCAAAATCACATCCAAGCTTCTCCTTTATAGCGGATCTATCAGTTTTACACAGTAATTCCATTAAACACACAATAAAACTACAACTTAAACTGCAAACAATAAATAAATGGCAATGCATTAACTTTGTAACAATGAAAAACTGCACGAAAGGACATTATCACTGACAACACGTTGGCGATATAAAACGAACTGCTAACCTTATTTAATTGCCTGTATAAATAACGAAAATATTATTTTTTGAGTCTGTTAGAAAAGCTTACATCTAGAGAGAAAACAAAATTGATTCAGACGCGTCACATTGTCGATCCTACAATGTATGACTTTACAATTAAAATGTGATTTAGAAGTTGAGACTTATCCATGTGATATTCCGTAACACAAATGGCGACAATGAAAGCTTTATCATTTGCAAATATTAGGTGACGTCTGTAGAAGGAAAAAGCGAGTGTGAAAAAAGTAACTTTATCCCTCACCAATATTGTATTTTCCATAAAACGAGTAATATGTTTGAGGCATAGCAAATTGGAGGAAAGGAGGGTAAATACGAGTCATTCTTGCCTCGTAAATCCCACTTCAATTTCGCTGTGAGAAGAGAAATGAATCGGAAACAATTCTTTGAATCACATGCATTTTTCACAGAATAACAGAGCAAGCAACATAAATTTATGTAATTATAACTTAAATTTTTGTTGTATAACCCGGTTATTACCGCATCTATTGAATTAAAAATGTTTCTAAAACCTACAATTATATGGAGTGAAGTACTCGTCGAGCGGGTAAGATACTGGTTTATGGTATGTTTCCTGACGTTTTTTTTTATCAAGGGTTGTTTTCGTAACACAAATTTTCGTTTCGGAATAATAACCCGTGCAATTAAGATTAAATAGCATATTGCAATTATTCTTACTGTATCCTTATGACTGTATAGCGAACTGGATCTTGTTTCATGAGGTCGGTTGAGAAAACATCAAACGATAGCCCAATCAAAACATGTCACAACAGACAAATAACAAAATGGAAAGCTTTGGCGGGTTTGTCATTAGGGACAATTACGAAGAAAAAAAACATTTATCATATACATGTATGATAAGGACCCATGTGTAAGAAAATAAATGAGAATACTCAATAGTATTTTGTTATTAAACCTATTGCATTGGTTTCACAACACTGTATAATCAAAGACTCATGACTGTGTTTGGTATAATCTATATGAATCAGTAAATGTATTCAATTTAATAAAAAGGTTTAACCCTTTTAGAAAAAGGTCTCAAAAAAAAAAAAAATAAGAAGAACACGTAAACCTGTGGGAAAAAAAAGGCAATAATTATCAAATAATAACAGGTCAGTTTCAAACATAGCCAAATATTGTCAATATATCCTCTTGTCATCGCGGCCACCTAGTCATTAGTAGGCGCGTCTTCTCTAAATAGTTCCGAGTTCCGTCAATCCGATGCTATCGACACCCGAATAAGCAAACACCATTAATGGCAAATGCGAAGACACCACCATTGCAAAGTGAAGGATTATATGCACGAAGATGTTAGCCGAAAGAGAACAGTTATATGTTAAGGATCAAGGAGTATAAGAAGCAATATCAGTCCTAAACACATATATCTGGCGCATGAAATGGGAAAATGAAGGGCTATCTGAAATACAGGTACTTTGACAAGAAACAAAATATTCATACAAGATATACAATAGAGGCAATGAGTAGGGTTGGATTGCTTTCCTGATGGTAGCAGACTCAATATTAACACTTTCATACATGGAACCCACTGCATTTAATGAAGGAAGCCCTCCCATTTTGCTTGGTTAGAGCTACCACGTATCCACAGGGGTGAAATATGGGAGGAGATAGAGACAACATGTAACCCGATCAATTAAGCCTATTTGAGTAATGGGAGAAATAAAACTGGCAGTTAATCAAACAGATCGATCCCCATTTGACGTCGCTACCGCGAGAGCCAAAGAGCGCTGCATCCTAGCCTCAAGCACTTCCACCAACCCCGTTCTCATCTCATCCCCACCTCTAAGGATCGCTATATGACACACGGTGCTTGTTGAATTTGGGGTCTCATAATTGAAGGGGTGCGTGCAAAAACATGTCTTATTGATTGTTGCTCTTTATAACAGTGTTTGATGTAGCCGGTAACATATAATGAACATCATAATGATTGCGATTACATGAATGTGTAAGCAGCCGAAGAGTGTAGTGTCAAATGAGGTAGGGGCTTAACGAAATTCCCTTTCAATATTTCAAAACTTGTACTTGATGAAAGATTTGCTTAGAGATGAGGAAGTTTGAAACGAGACAAGAGCAAAGTATTGCAAGGGAAATCAGATATATTTGCTTTGGAAAAGAACTATACAGAATCGTTCCTCGAATTCCAGGGATCTCTAGCCATTGCTTTGATTAGTAATAGAAATCCAAGACATGAGCATTTTTCAAGGTTTATCCAATTAGATTAAGAACGTGAAAGATATCCTATTGCAGAACAAACTGCAAATTAAAACAAGACTGACCAAGAACCGGTTCACCGATTGTGCCTCTAACTAACTACATGTATAACTCCTCACTTCATCTGGATGGATGACATTTAGTGACCACAAAACAAGTTTGCTTTCTCTCTTTTGTAGAAAGAGGGGGTGGACTGGTTGTGAAATTGATAGGTACATGTAAATAGCAAAGGAAAAATTGTGACAACGGCTCTCTTTTATGGCATTTTTCTTTTTTTTTTAAAAAAAGTCACACCACATGAATACAGTCTTTTGTAATTTTCTTGGCAAACTGAGTTTTCTTATTGTCACGTATCGTGGTTGATTCATTTATCATTTTACCCTTATATGTTATATAGTATCCCAGTATTTGAGCATAAAGTGGGTTCAGCTTTTGCAGATCAATGATTGATGATTGACGATCAATGATTGACCGTTCACCGTTACTACATGAAATATCAGTTTTATAGCTTGCAAGAAGCATAGATTAAAAGGTTATGAAAGTAAAAATACCGAATGAAAACTCCAACTTCTTACGGTAGACACGACTTATGGCAAATAAAGTCGGTAAGACATCAAGAGTATGTAACCGGAGCACTATAGCATTATGGTCTATTACCGCCATAAACCGTCATAAGACTATCAACCAGGACTTAGAATGAGAGATGTTTTATTAATACGTTGTTAACGGATGGCATAATGCAGCGTAAGCTTAAACTCTGTCTGAGTAGGCTATCTTTTAATGCCGTGTTAGGGCTAAGGAGGTAGGGCGAACGGTGAGGATCAATGGACTGAATATGAATGCAGATATCCTGGTAGACGAGAAAATGTTTAAGGATGGAATATTTGAATACGAGTATATCTACGAATCTGTTTGAGAACAAGCAAACACACACATAATGAACAATAGAAAGAAGACATAGAGAGAGAACGGACATAAAAACATACAAAAACTACATTTTCAACAACACCTTGACAAAATATAAATTCCAACTATATACAATTCGTAAACGTGAAAAGACTAGGTAAGAAAAGCGTCACAATAAACTTTATATATTACATGGCGTTTCACACGCCATGTAATCCTTTGCTTTCATTAAGATTCAAGTATGATCAAGCCATGACAACCTTTATTTTGAAACCGGAAGGTAAAATGCAGGGATCCAACCAAAGTTCATCTCAAAATCGGTGCCAAATACTCGAAACATACGTTGTATGAACCACGCTGTATACGTTACCATGGCAAACAATTCCCCAACCCTGCCAGTTACTCATCATAAATCCCACGGATACCCGTCATAAATCCCCCTTCACCCAATAATTTGATCAATGCTCCTCTGAGAGTGAGGCCCCCTCCAGCGCCGCCTTTAAATGAGAGACGAAAAAAGTGAGCTGTGGGGCGACGCGTCTCTTTAAGAAGTATTATTTCCTGTGGCTGCCCCTATGTCACAAGTCGGGACTGCCTTGTCTTTTCATTGTCAGGCTTCGGGGCTTCTGAAGACGGCGTGAAGGGGCGCTACTCGTTGGCGCCGAGAGAGCCCGATGCGTCGCGGTCGCTTGCATGGAGGCGGGGCGCAGTAGGCGCAGGCGGCGCTGCCTTTTCCGTCTGTTAAACGAACGAAAATATTGGGGTTTCATGTATTATACATCTGCTACGATGATAATGGGTACAAGACATGTAAAATTTTACAGGAAAAAAACAGAAAGGGATCGTTGTTTCATTGACGAATTCAAAATCGTTGAAAACAGTAACTGAAGCTGCTAGGAAACCCAGCAGTTGCACCCTGTATGTAGTGGCAGGGAAGTGGTTCGCTTAGAGTAGGGTCTGAACACAAATCTACTTTAATTAGGGTCACATTTCATTTCTTATATAAAAATGAATTGTGGTGCCATTGAATGCTTCTAAAACTTTCTTTACCTTATCTAATACTTTATATCGGTACAAATTTTAAAATTTCCACATTCAGTTATCTATTAAAGAGGCTACCATATTGATGAACGCAAATGTATTTTCCTCTTTTTGCCCAATGGAGATTGGACGCCTTATTGTTTTTAATAAAAGTGTCGCGTTGCGGCACAGATCCCTTCAATTATCTTTGATGCTCGTTACTTAAAAGTGTCAGTCGCAACAATAAAGAGTGGCTTGGTCGCACAGCCTTCAAACCAAAAGAAGCACATCATGTGTTTTATTTTAGAAACAATAAGACATTTTGCGTTTTCATTCAGCCCATCTTTGTTAGGTAACTGAATGCGGAAATTGTAAAAATTGTAACGATTTGAGGTATAAGCTTAATTTGAGAAAATTTCTTCAGTGAAAGTGGTTTTGATATACTCATATCAAGAAGGCAAAGGTTTATATATATCTGTCCGAAATTGCAAAAATTAAAACAGTACCTCTACATAAATTAGTAAAATGAACTCGAGAGCATCGAGGGGTGCTCTTTTCAGGGCGAAACCTTCAAAGCATCCTTAATTTCCTTTTGTCTTGGTGTGCCCTGCCTTTATTGAGGTAATGAAGGTAGCACATAACACAATTATCCAAGGACTGAGATGCCGCAGCAATGATTAACTTACTTTTCTGGAAAAACATGTAACTTTAACTAAGGAATACTCTTAGACAATATTTGGGGTGTGCATGATACATTTTATTCAAAATTATTTGAGATGGGAGTGTAGAGGAAGAGGAAAGATGAGTTTGGCTACCCAGGAGCAAACGTTTATAACATTTTCATGTGATGTGAAATATTCTTGAATATAAAATTCGGGGAGATAAGTTAAATCAAAAGAAGTTAATATTTGTTAATGGTGAACTTTAGCTAGAACGAGTCAATGATTCTCCTAGTTCCATGACTTCAAATAACCATCGGTTTTCGGGCTCTAAGGTTATCCATGGGTAAAAAGTTTAATATCCTGGTGGTCACATTACATTTATTGTCGATTAACTTAGAGTTAGGATGCTAATATGATTGTCGCAATCCAGATTACGGTTTTTTCCTCGCGTGTTGACCCTCACAAAGCGTATACTATTTCTTGAACTCAGTTTTTTTCCACTTTATGGAGATAATCATTACGAAAATGTCTGTGCTAGAGAGGAAGTAGAATAGCTTAAGACGCTGACCTAGACCCTTTACGCTCATCCGTTTAATATTTTATCGGATCCTCAGATCTAATTTAAGGAATCATTATTTATTTTGAACTCAATCAGGTCTAATGTTTGATAGACTATGGTAGCTTGACCATGACCTCCTAACGTTAAAATCTTATTCTTCGGGTTGTAGTTTCGGAATTATGAGGCCAACTCGGGAAATGCGCTAATCTAAAAAGGACATTCAGAGAAATTTAGTACTGTCAAGGTAAATGTGCTTCAAACAATATTGGTTTCCAATTTAAAGGTTACCTTATTTGTCAAGATACTCCAGCACGTGCTTAAATTTTGAAATTCAATTTTCTGAATGTGATCAGATCTGAACACACGAGAATAGTCTATGTGATGCTGAGAACTATTAATTATTTATTCGGTAATTAAGTATAGGATAAAGAACGAGGACAATCTATTACTTAAAATATTGTACAGTTCCGAGGCGCAGCCGAGGAAACTGTACTATATTTTAAGTAATGGTTTGACCGAGTTCTTTATCTGACTTAGTTTACACCCAAAAAGGTCAAATTTCATGGACTGCTTTTACCTCCTTTTTTTCGAAGACCTAGAGAATAGTTTGTTTCTTATAAATTATATATAGACTATTCTGCGTGCAGATTCTATTGAAAAAATAATGGACAGTCAGTTTCACACACGTGCAGTTTTCTCTATAAAAGGGGCGAAATATATCGAAAAAAATAATGGACAGTCACGTTTTGTACATGGAGTCAAGTTAAATCAGAATACCAATCAAAGCCAAGCAAAATGGATGATCTTTTCAAAATTATTAAAACGAATTCAGATTTTTGTAACTTTACTTTAGATTTCAATAAAAAATCTACGAACATTTTCATTAAAACATTATCTGAGCTGGATAAGGGGGCGGTTATATTAAAGAATTTATTAAAGTCACACAAGATTCCGTAAACAATTCAAAGAAACGATTGGACGACGACCTCGCAAGATTAGATTTTAAAGAAGAATCTGCTTACGATCTCCTCGAGTTCAAAAGTAAGTTTTTTTTTCTATAAATATGGGCATGCTGTCAAGAAACAGCTGAGTAGTTTTGCCCAATACTGCCCCTCGGTGTTGTGGAACTGCCCCCGTGGTACAACGTCTTGTTTGTGAGTCCGAATAAA
>LQRL01027850.1:0-23424 GCA_001703475.1 Hydroides elegans
TATATATATCAATTCACAGTTTAAAGATCACAGTATATTTTATATTATTTAATGTTTTATGTGAATTGTATTGTGATTTTTTCGCACAAATTGCAAAAGAAAAGATAATTTGCTTCGAAACAAGCTATGCATATATGTATCACACGTTATTTTCAATTTGAATGATTTGATAGCTTTATTGTCATTATTTTAATAGTAAATATCTCGTCTGTGTTTTAAGATAAATCTTGCAACATCATCATGCATTAAAAGCAAAGACTTGATATAACAACATTACTTATAGACTCATTTTGTATTGCAAAATACAATGACTCAAATGGCATCGAAAATAAACCAAGAATTGTTGTAAAATATATTTATTCACACTTACCTTTTCTCCTTAGTGTAGCAATGTTTAAATGTTCAAAATGTGAATGATTGCTTCATATTATATTGCTTTTGGAACACTTACATATATCAGGCACAGCGTCTTTTGTATTGATATTTCGGATAATACATTGACATGGAAATTTACATGAGATATCGTGATTTACTTTGCCACAGTAAGCAATTATTTTGTGCAAAAACTTAAACCCTTATCAGTTATTGCAGGAGTCATTTAAACTGCTATAAGTAACGGCGGATAAGAATGAATAGGTGAATATCATGATTGAATGATTTAAGGTTAGTTTATTGGGAACATAAAATCACAAAAGACCATTCATAAACATGACAAACGTCTATTGCAAATTATTGTTATTTTCTTTATACATCTTCATATGTGATGGCAAATGAATGTGAGGCCCTGATAATCTGTTTGCATGACAATATGTTTATCTGTCACCAACAAAAACATCACATACTTGTTTTGTTTCTTTGTGCCGCATTGCTTTACATTGATGCATAAATAAAAGACCACAGGACGGTTTACATATGAAAACCAATATTTACACTTAAATAGCTGTAGCGCTGTGTGCCCAGTTTTTTCCTTTTAAGTATTCATTAAACCTTTTTGCTACGACATTAGAGGGACACCTTATTGATATATTCATAATAAATGATGAGAACATTTTTGGAAGCTTACTGTTATAGTTTATGATCGTATACTCAACTTTTGTCTTGATTAGTGATTGATATAGTCATATTCATAATTCAAATAGTCCTAATAAAGTGTATAATTGATGCTCCAAGGTGGCTAAAAAGAGGAGAAGCGGCTCAGTTGATTTGGAGAAAATAAACACATTTTTGTTAAATGGTAATGTTCAAAATGAAATATTCTGTTGTTGTCTTCTATAAAACAAGGTTTAATGTGTCGTCGGAAGTGCCTCATGCTTTCTTTGATTAATGATGAAACATACTTTGCATGTTTTTATAAACATAAGAAAATTCGTAGCAGTGTGATACATGACGAAATTCTAGATGCAAAATCGAAGCAAAGTTATATGATTTTGCAGTTTACACGTGCTTGATTACTCCACCATTTATTACCTATCAATATTAGAAATTAATCGTTGTCATTATTCAAGTTTCACTTTTCATAAATGTGTATCACTCACCAGTGGTAGATAGTAATGTTTTTGGTGGATACAGATTGAACCAGACACTCATATAACAAGACTGTCCAAGGAAAGTGTGCCAAATCTATGTCAATCTAGTTTCAACCATCAATAAACATGATTTTAAAAAGCTATAAATCTATTCAATTTATTTCGGTACTACACTATTGTAGATACATTCATTGCAGTCACACGATCATAGTGATTGTATAAATCGGTTTCCATTGACAATTGTTTCCTATATTTTTTTCAGTAAATGATATCTGACAAACATTTTTTATTGGAGTGAATGATCGAAAATGCAGTATTATTTATTAATTTGTCTTTGCTTGTAACTCTTTTTATTGTACATGTTAAATTATTCATTAACAAATTTATAATTTTTACAAAAGCAATGTTAAAATACGACGCATCATAGCACATTGCATCGTTATGTTTTTCACTAAACCTTTTTAATAAAATGCAAAGATTAAATCTATCATTTACTTGCCTTACAATATCTTAAATGGCAAATAATTGCACGGTTAGTGTAAAATAACGCCATTTAAGACATGTGCATTTGAATCTACGTTACGTATGTGAAACGCATATAGTGCAGGAGTGTACACCGCACATCCCGAAAATGATTTAATTTTAAAGCTGACTGGTGCCTCTACAATGGTCAGTCTATGATATTTCATTTAGCGAAGCTTTATTGCTATACATGTATGACAAAACAATGATGCAAGACAGATCCGTATTATCGACCACTCGCCGAGGGTTTCTTGAGGTAAACAACTACGCGAATGATCTTGTTTTTTTCGCTCACTTGATTTAGATAAGGACATTAATCCTGAAAATGTTCTTTATTTACTAAAGTGTTTATATAAGCACAATCGCTTACGTAAGCAAACCCTGAGGAGTTCAAATCCTAACGATTGCCATAAATAATTGCATTCAAATCCGTTTACAATCTTCAGAAGAGATCTTCAGAAGCGATTGTAGAAAAAGTTTACTAACTAAATAAATAAATAACGGCAAAGAGGTGGGACAAACCGCGGTTTGCTTCCCAAACCGTAGCTAAAAAGGGTACGGTACTTCTACAAATATTAACAATGCGATTCATTGTCATGGGTGCACATCTGAATGACTATGCCTCAAGTTCAAACTTTTAAAAGGTAGATGATACAAGATGCGAAAAGTAAAATAATGTGATACATTGATGGCATGATTAATATAAGACAATAACAACGTGCAATATATGTTAATTTATCTAAGGCATATATTTTTGTAAACAGTATTACATAAAAATAGAACCCCAACCTCTACCGTTTATAGGCCTATGGAACTCTATGAAGATTTTAATACCATAAAAAGGGACTGCATTCGAATAGAAGCCCACAGCATACGCTTCAACAGTTCCCGGTATGCTGAAGCATACCCATGAAGATGCGTACGGATGGATTTTCAAATAACCTAATCCTTAACTATCAAATTACAACTGATTTATTTCATATCTATATAATTCAAAGAACATACGTCAATACGCTCACTATTACTCAAATTCCAAGTACTAATACTGTCAATGAAAAACTCACTGACCCTCCATGAAATATACGCATAATTACATGTGCCTACACTTCTAAATGGAGTAGCTCAAACTAGCTCAAAACATGATTAACATGCATCGCTATAGTTCTGCTTGTGTAATATATTTATTTTTCTTTGATACAAACCAAGACTTAGAGTAGACAAATAGACAGCAATGCGGTATGTATGAGCTGCATGTGTGGGAGACAAATCAGTAGATTGATGAATGAACACATGACACAGGGCATAACGTTTCAAACATGAAATTTATGCAATACATAAATGGTTTAAAAATGCAACAAAATTTTTCATAAAGGGTCTTTTGTGAGTTCATATCCTCATTTATATTATATTAAATCATGCTATTCATATTATTATATATCCTAACCAGTTGCATCTGAATGGACTACACTCATGAAATAATCATTAGTGATTCAGGCTTTTACACATTTTAGTTTTAGATTGAATAGAATTAACACGATCAATGAAGGCCTACATTAATAACATTAATAACATTAATGACGATTAAGAAAATATTTCGAAATAAATTGAAAGTTTCAAAAGTTTTATAAAGTATAATATGACATTTTCGAACGCTGACCATGCATTCTAAATAATGCTGCACTAAGGTGAAAAGGTATGTGTACAGAATACTGAATATATATTTTTTTAATGTGAAATAAGGGTTATCATAGCTACGTACGAATTATAACATGTTTTTGAATTAGTTTTCGCATATACTGAAGTCACACTTAAGTATTTAGAAATAAAAATAAGTTAAATGATTAATGTTGTAGCATCAAGTAACTTTGCTCTGAATACAAGATTTCGTTGTCTAATTTACAGTAAAGCATTTAAGTTTTCTAACAAATGAATATCATAGCATCATTATCGGTTATTACAACTTAAACTAGTGATGGTATCGATTCATGCCAAGTAAACAGAAAACCAATTTATAACGTTGCCTTATGGTGTAAATTTGGTAGCATACAAACAAAACTAAAGGGGGAGCAACCGTTTCAGGAATACCTCACACCCTTATAGTTCTTAAACAGAAAATGCAATGCAATATATTTTGCGTGTTGCACATTTTATAGCAAAATATGAATATTCTATGTTTTTAGATATAAAAGATATTAAAGAAATGTATATTTCACTATTTTTTTCTCATTTAAAGGTTGAAATAATTGTGTGCGTCCGAGATTGGACTGAAATCTAGTGTCGATAATTGACGGTGTCTATTCGAGACAAAGACTGATGTGTAAATCGAGTCGCACGTTACACGGGTTTGTGATTAAACCAATAGTCTACAAACTATTGTAGTTTTGAAATCTTAGCGCACAAATAATGACAAAGACCAAACACAAGAAAAATGACAGAGTTCCACATTTTATTCTGGAGTAGCCCTAATGATTTACATGATCAAAACGATCACGGGACTGGACATTCGTGTCAAACATTAATATACGGTTTTTAAAAAATGCGTCGGCAGCTCTGCATTATAATCGTGAACGACGCGTCAGATAAATTCATCGTTTTAGATATAACATACTGATGATTTTTGGTTTCACTTTTTGATGAATTTCCTTTATTTCTAGAAATAGTTATGCATTTACTATTTGTATGATGCCAAGAAAAGCGTCAGATAAAGATCTAATTATATTTGAATGAAACCTTGCCCTTATTAGTAGCTTGAATCAATTCTTGAGCATTTTTTTCATCTTAATGTAATAATTACAATTTGCAATAATTTAATGATTAAATCAATCCATTGAAAACCGAACTATAATGATTTAAACATAAGTGTCATAAACGAATATGATTGGGGGGGGGGTATAAGGAGACAACATGTATATATCTATTACGATTAACTTTTTATTCGCAATGATTATCTTATGGAGATGAGAAGATGATAGATCAACAAAAAAATAAAGAATTATTCAATTCGACCACCGTGAAAGGATATTTTAGAAATGCATGGGTTTCTTTATTGACAATCCGACATGGGCACATCGTGTTTTATACCCTGGGTGCATCTTATACGGTTATGACTATTAATGTAAGGGAGCGATATTTTCGAATGCAAAAAAAACTATAAGTGATTAGAAAAAGTTGTAGTAATGACTGGACCTTTTAATAATCTCTTGGTCATTGTTTGACGTTAAGAGCTATTGACATTTGTAAGCCTTTTTCCCGGCTCTGATTCGGGTCAAAATATATGCAAATTCAAATTGACCCCTACACTTGACCTTTTGAATATAAGGAATGTTCCAAAGATTTCACTGGACTTAGAAAATTTCAGAGGCGAAAGTAGGGTATACACCTATTTGCAAAAAGAATATATCAAATTTTCAAATGCAAAAAGTTGCTAAGAGGTTAACTACGTATAATAATGCAAATTTGAAACTTCTAGTGCCTATATGTTGAAAGATGCAACTGGTTTTCTGTGCGCTAAGATCTCAATACCATAATAGGTGTTAAATTCATGATTAACTTACAAAATAGCCTATGGAAACTATTGGAGCTCTGTAAGAATGTGTCTTGTGTGTGTGAAGGCGGAGGGGGGGAGGCAGTCGCAAAATCTGTAGACTAGCATGATTTAGAAATACAGAATAACATTTTTGACATTGTTAGACACAGTTAGAAAATATTGAATAAACTCCGAATACATATTCTCCAATTGCTATATTATAGCAATAAAAATGTGTGACCATCATAAGGGCAAAACATGATAACGATAGAATTCTATCAAATAATAAACGCTTTTCGTGCTTTCATTTCCTAACAAACCTGTCTTCCAATTTATTTCTTATTGGAAACCACAATAGCGAGCGGTAAGGTAGCTTTTTACCGCTATTTCTGTTTTCCATACGGACTACATTGAATGACATGTTTGTTAGAAAAACAAAGCAAGAATAAGCTTTCAATGTGGCCTGGCCCGTAGATTGTCTCATGAGATATAAGAATAAACGAAACATCTATCAACAGAGCACGCCCCGATTCGGTCCGAAAAAAAAAACGCGTTTGAATTGATATTTGAATTTCGATTTTGTTTAATACAATAGTCCTACGCAGCTTTAGTTTGTTATTTTCAAAGAGTTTAAGTGAGAATGAACCCTAAATGATGTTACATGCGAACACTACGCATGCATTTATCGAGACGTCCTAAAATATAAGATCAGTGTCTACCTATCTAGGGGCCTTAGCACCAAGTGAACATTTGAGCAAAATTTGCAGGTCACGAATTAATTCCTGAGAGGATAATTTGTACTATAGTTTTGCACGTGTATTTCTGTCCGGTTTAAAAAATGCTTCTTTAAGGTCCAAAAGTAACGTAAAAATGACATGACGTTTGTTGGTCATGTGTGCGTCATCACAATCCGCTATTGTCATATGGTTATCCTTAGAAGAACAAAATAAGAGAAACATAATTTGAAACGTTTCATATTTCAAAATCGCAATTTACTTATATTTAAAAGGAACTATAGCATAAAAAGGAATTAAATTAAAGAAATGTGATGATAGATGCGGCAAGGAAATCGGATAAGTGATAAAAAACCTGGAAAGTTGCATATTTTATATATTAACTGATAAATGTCCAGAGGCAATAACATCATCAAAATTAGTTTGAATATATATTTAGTTGAAATCGATCATTGAAAGGGATTTAATGAAAGATATGTGATGAAAGATGCCATTGTGTGTTCATAAAAATCTTATAAACCCTGGAAAATCATAGTTTTATATAAATGATGATTGTCCAGAGGCATTTGCACTGGTCAGGGAAAATGTTTCAAAATAAATAGAACATCAAGGCGAGGCATGCTTTCGATGATTCATGTATATTTCCAGATAGATCCAGGTAAAGTTTTAATACATATTTAAAATATTGTAAACAAGCCTGTGCCGTTCTATGTTTTCAAAATAAAGTTCGATTTTTATTCGAATAAACTTATGAATATGATTCAGTATCATCATATTTTACAATTATACGACTGTGTAGTTTTCAATGAGAAAGAGGCATATTTGATCATATTTAAAATAATAATAATAAACAAATTCATAAATAATAGAGCAGTTACATCAACGGTATATGTCCAGCTTTGTGATTGGAATACAAATATATTTTCATTGAGTTGCTACGTCATAATTCAATCTAGTGATACGCATATAACTATAGTAATTGCTGAATGTGCTATGTGAATCTAAAATATATGTTGAAATCAATTTTAAAATATTCTATTTGAAGTATAAATGATAAGACAAAATCATAATAAAGTTATATCTTAAGTTTTAATATAAAAATACTTTAATAATAGACGTATAGTAAATAATAATAAAATAATATGGATCAAAGAAGATGTCAAGGCCTTTATTGATTTATGTATGCAAAATCATCAAATCAAGTGTAAACTAACCAATTAATTTAGAGGAGTTGTATATTTTTTTTCTAAGGAATGACCAAAGCAAATGAAGAACTTGATTTCAGCAATGGAATCGCACCCTAAATATAGGCACTAATGCAACGTTTTCTTACGTTTTAAAAACGTACATGTTTGGTTTAAAAACTCCAACAAAAACACGTTATTGACAGTGGAAAAAACACCTAAATTTCATATTGTCTTGCAACGTGAAAAACACGGATCAAGAAACCTATCTTAGTCAATAAATGGATTCCTTGCTAACTGGGATGCATATATTGCTTCCAAATAAAGAATGTTTTTATTTATGAATTTGTGCTAAACGGTCTTCATACTAATTCATCCCACCCGTATGCCATTACAAAATATGTTCCAAAGCAATACCCATCTTATCAATTGTGATATAATTAGTTTTAACTCGGATATGTGAGGAACACTTCTTGATACTTTCTTAATTTTGAAAATAAGCAATGGGAATTATATGAAATGATTGAAGATACGTGTGATTGTGATTTTTTGCACTATATCTTTGGTTATTGAGTTATAATCAACACATATAAAAATATATAGACGTTGGTATATGTCACGGCTGCATATCTGAAAGGCTATTCTATAAGAGTACCTACCTCATCTCCTTGCGAATTAGACCATACAAGATGATAAATGATATGTTCATTTTCTTAAGAATCATTTATCACCATCCTTTCTTATAAATTCAATTGATTATGATACCTAGACGGTTCGGCAATTTCGATAAACGCTTTATAGCTTATATTTGAGGAACACCTTTTTGATAATTTCTCTAACGTCGCAATCGGCATTTTTAGTTCGAACATGATAATGATTGATTGTGATTGTGTTTAAATTGTTGGTAATATATCATAAAATCATTGGTAGTGTTCTCTTTCTGTTCCAAGCGGGCGGGTATCTCGAATGACTTGGAAATAAATGAACACCCTTTTGTAAAATGGTAATGTTTAGATATGGATATTTTGCTGTTGTACGCGTTTACTAAATTGTTTTATGTGGTTGAGCAACTTTACAAATTGTTTCCTTGGGGGGCATGTCTCTTAATTTTTGACAAATATGACTTTCGATTATGATTTATAAGATAAAACAAATTAGTTGTAGTCTCTGTCATGATGAATTTCAAGATGCAAAATCGCTAGTTAAATTATATGAATTTACCGAATAAACCATCAATTAAGAATAAAGCAATCTAATAAATCTATCGTTCTTATTCTTATAGTTTTAAATCTTGTTGATGGATTAAAGCATATATCTATATTCAAAAGAGGCTTCTTAAAATGATTTCAGTACAATAACAAAATAATTGGGTCGTAATAAAAAAAAATCAGGACTGCTTAAGTGCATTATAGACATATAGATAATAGAAGTCGGAATCTTTCACGGGTGCATATCTCAATGCCTTTTTTGAATTAAGAAAAACACCTCTCTCCTCTTCTCAAAAGGTAGACAATGAAAGATGCGAAATAAAATGTTGATTTTTTTTTTTAGAATCCTTTATATGCATTTATAGTCAATTAATCATAAGAAAAAAAACAAAACACTGTGTAATATTTGCTAGAAGCTGTTATTATACTTTATTTGTAATACCAACAAAACATGAGACTATTTCGTCAAACAATAAAAAGGGGCATTGTAGAAAAGCAAAGTGAATTGAATTAGTATTTTCCCAAAATATATATTTCTCACACAATGTATATTCATTCGTTATGTCTATCCGGTTGTATGGTTTCATTTTAGTTTGTGGACAACTACTTGACTAGCGTCATATATATTTTGTAACAGTAACCATGAATAACATTTTATGGCTATTATATATTTATATACTTATTTTAAAACAAATTTGTTAACTGTTTTGAAATTAAACTACAATTTATTTCTTGCATTGATAATGTTTGTTTTACATATATAATCAATAAATTCGATCTTATTTCAAATAAGAAAATATGCAATATTGAACGAAATACACTTTTATTCAGCGAATTATATTCTATTATAACAAACAACTGTATCAATATATCGTTATAACATAATTTGACTTAGTATCGTTCGCATTCATGCATTCAAACGAATCAGGATATAGAACATACATTTACATTACCATCAACAGACAATACAAAATTAACCTAAAGAACTGGATTACTGTATTCCTCAATATTACTTTATTTCACCAGATATACATTTACCATTAATTATACTATGTATACGAAGTCAAAATTTAGCATTTCTGCTCGCCTTATATTGTCCAAACAATATCTTACGGAAGGCCATTCGGAAATCGGGATTAAATATCGTGTAAATAACAGGGTTCAATAAGCTATTAAAATAACCCAGCCATATTATAATCGCTTCTAATACGAACGGCATAGGACACTTTTCACCGCAAAATGGTCTTATTAGGGACCAGAGAAAAAACGGAAACCAGCAGAGAACAAAAGTGCCCGTTATAATCGCGAGTGTTCGCGCCGCTTTGCGCTCGCGTTCAGTTCGCATTTTCTCTTTTTTATCCTGTTCATGTCTCTTTTTCTTTGCCGCTGCTGAAGCGAGTTTACGCGTTTCCAGGTAGGATTTCGTAATATCGAGAATACTTGAGGATTTATTCGGCGAGTGAGTACCGTCTTTTGGATGTATCATGGGTGAATCGGGTGGGCTCGCGGCGAGTGATCTATAGTTTTCGAGCGATTTATTGTTTTCGAGCGATTTGTGATTTTCAAGCGATTTGTCCAGCGATTTTTCGAGCGATTTATGACTGTCCTGGCGGCTATAATCCGGGTGTATGGGTGTATGTGAACACGTGGAACTTGAACCGTCAGGACTCAGGTTCGAAACCGTCATTAAGGGTGTGTGTGCTGCTACTGTACCGTTCGAAGTATCCACGTTTAATTCAGTAGTTGCTGTCTCATGTTGTGGTTTGACTGTTGTTGTCATAGATTGGTGTGATTGACCGTTATTGAGATTATTCGCTATAAGGGGTTTGAGATTGGTCGCTAGGTCTTTATACGCTTGAAAATGCCGCTTGCGAATACGCGATCGTGCTGCTCGGTATATTTTGCAGTAGATTATAATAATAAACAGCAGCGGCAAATAAAACGCTCCCATTGTAGAATACACCGTATACGACAAATCCTGACTGATGAGACATTTACCAGTTTCCTTGGGACTATTTTTATCATCTTCCCAGCCAAACAGCGGAGGAATCGATATCAAAACGGAAATAGCCCAACTCAACGTGATCATTATCAAAATCCTCCGCGCCGTTCTACTTCGCATGTAATCAATCCGCGTTACGGCCCAATAACGATCTAGTGCGATACACACAAGATGCAATATGGAACTAGTGCAACAAATGACGTCAAACGAGACCCAAATATCGCACATTTCCGGCCCGAGGAACCAGTTCTGACTGACCTGATCCAGAAGCGCTAAAGGCATTACAAGAGCCGCAACCATAAGGTCAGCAACCCCGAGCGATAATATGAGATAATTCTGAACATTCTGTAAGTTTTTCTCCAATATTATGGCGGCTATAACGAATACGTTGCCTATTATAGTCATCAAGATGATCAAACCCATGCATATGGACATTGAGAGTAGGTGGGCCATGCTGTAGGGTTCGAATTCGGTTTTCGCGCCATTTTCTGATCGGTTTCTGGTGTCGTCTGCGAAACCGGAAGTGTGGTTATCGGAATTAATTGGGACTGAAAAGCTACCGTTGATAAAACCATGGTGGATGTCGTATTCTTCAAGGTTATCCATATTTTTGAATATTTCTTCTTAATAGTTTTTTTTCAAGAAATGCGAACAAATGTATAGATGACAAACATCTTAATATGCTTTTGTTCAGGGTGAGATTTTCCTATAGTTTAAGTCAGTATGTTTTATTTCCCTAGCATCCTAAATAACACAAGAAATAACTATTACATAACCGCATATATGTGTTGTTTATTGAGTCGCCTTTTCGTTCGTATTTTTTTGTTAATATTCATCATTTATCCTTCATTTTAAATGTAAAAAAATGGTTCGTTCTCGAAAAATAGTTGTTTTTAAATCACGATTTGTTAGCTCCTTTTTATATCGACATATCCCATAAGCACCAATTAGGTGAACGATTCATATCCATTAATAATTCGCGCATGACTGCATCCGTCCATTCGTGTTATATAATCCACTCGAGTCTATCCAACCATTCCAATGAACTGGAATATGTGATGATAAAGATTGCAGCTATACTGAATAATTCATGTTAATATTTCATTATTTCGCGTGAATGTAATAGTTGATTTCCGGTTCTTAATTGATTTTTGCGCTTCCGCTATAATTTCACCCAAAAGAAGACGGATGAAAGCGGATCAAAGATGTGCAGGGAGTTGCAGCGTTGTAATACGTGAACGGTCTACTGGACTTCTGAAACAAAGCAAAGTTGAAACAAAGTAAAAATAAGTACAATGTTATTTTTGAATATATAGATAGTAGAAACATTTATATTTGTAATCTTATTGTGGACACAACGGCAAAAATAGGGGGAACTTATTGGTTTGTTAAGTAGTCTATCACACTTCGCTGTTTACCTGAAATCACGGAAGAATCAAAACGGATACCAAACATAATTTAAATGGCATCCCTAAAGCACAACCATTTAAAGACGAATCCACCCCAAAAAGTCTCCTGCCAAAAAGTTCCCGGCCATTTAGTCTCCAAAAGTGCACGATGTGCCATAAAGTTTCCAGCCAAAAGGTTCCGGCCATATAGTCTCCAGCCATAAAGTCTTCAAAAGTGACAGTATGTGCCAAAAAGTTTCCGGTCAAAAAGTCTCTAATCACAAAACACTATGTATGATATAAATGAACAACAACGTAACTTTTATTTCAACATTTTCATCATAAATATGTGAACATATCTACATTATCTACACGTATCATTGCAGTCAGTAATCAGTAATAACGAGTAGCACTAAAAATAAACAATTAGCACTGATTAATAAACGAGTAGGATATATTTATAATCGAGTTGCTAGGTAACACATATTAAAGGGATATATCTGTTATGCCTAAGTAGCACTTATCAATAAACGGAAGACATTTATTAATAAACAAACATATATCATAGGATTCTCTAATTTATAATCGGTAATAAACTAAATGACTTATTTTGGAGACTTTATGGCTGGAAACTTTTTGGCACATACTGTCACTTTTGGAGACTTAATGGTTGGAGACTTTATGGCCGGAACCTTTTTGGCTGGAAACTTTATGGTACATCGTGTCACTTTTGGAGACTTTATGGCCGGAAACTTTTTGGCCGGAGACTTTTTGGGCGGATACCTTTAAAGACGTCAATGTGTCCCATTTTATATTCATAATAAAATATTAACTATAAACAGATCCTAATTATTTATATAAATTTTCAATCTTTAATGCCGCAAATTGAATAACATAAATCGTCGGTATGTTAGCACTGATATATAAAAAAAACGATAAGTGTTTTGTGAAAAAGAGTGTATAGAATCATAACATATTGAAACAATGACATTAACATGTTTGAGGTCTCTATATCAATCTACCCGACATCCTTTGATTTTTTGATTATTGGACCACATCCCATGAATTATATATATAATTCTAATTGTTTAATGGTAGGAAAGGTATGTTTGCGAAGCGAGTTTGGATAACCAAACGAATTTTGACGGTCGTTGTATATCTGTTCCAAACGTCAGTCTTACGTAAAATATTGATCTTTGCACGACGTTGAACCCCAGCTAATATTTATATAACGTTCAAAAACATATTGCTATCTTATTACTGATCGGGTTGTTTTCCTTGTTGAGTATTAGAGTTCAAGGCATAACAAACTCAGCGTTTGTCCCTCTTTTTATCAATAATGTCATTTAGAACCATAATCAGTTCATTGTCTGTTATCAAGCGAAAATGAATGTATCCAAATCAGACACCACAGAGTTAGGTGGTTAAAATAACATGTATGGTTGTTCGCACTAGGATCTGTCTACATATCCTTGACAACCATTTTAGTTAACTTTAATTCTCCCATTTCATGTCATTAAGTTGTATTAAGCTCCATAAAAATATGAATATAAAACGTTATGATTGAGGGAAGATGCTCCAATTGTGACTAGTTTCTGGTGGAATTTATACTGAACTAACTTTGGTCAGAACAATTCTAAACGTGATGCAATTTTAAGAAACTACTCAACTTGTCACACTTGACCATTATTTTATTAACAAAGCCAAATTATTGATGAGCATGTTCACTTTTAAAGTAGGATTATATTTTTGAACAATCATATCCCTCAAACTCAGGTGTAGAGTCGCTACAGACCTTCTCTGAGGGTGACAACAGTCAACCGCCACCCCTCCATACCCCTCCCCCAAACCCCCATCCCCCACCCAACCCCGACAGTTTACTCAGAGTCCATTAAGTGTCCAGTGTAGCGTAAAAACAACATGGTCCCTGTTTCAGAAGCTGACTGGGGGTCCTTCATGTTTATGTTTTCCACCCGTCGTCTAACTCTTTAAATAGGGTTTTTATTAATAGGGAGTTATGATGTGGAAGAGAGTTTTGTGCAGAGCGGGGCAAGGGTTTTATTCCAAAGTTTTAGTTCGAGTGACATGATGTTCATGTATGAAACAATTAATTCTTCATTACAGGGTATTTACCATGATTTTAAAATTATTGTAAAAAAAGCTTTTAGAAGATTAACTATCAAATTGAGCATACTTTTATACTTTGTCTAGTTGATAGTTGACATTTTTTCTGGTCAAGTGTTTTCTGTTGTGATCCTAACTTATTGAAGAACCAAAATATATCTCTGTGGGAGATCATTTAACTGCTATGAAGTATACTGAAACTGGTTTTCGGTCTAAGCAACTAGACAGGACTGTTTAATGTCTTAAAATTTCGGCTTCGGAAGCCATTTGGATCATAGAATCATAGAACCTTATATTTTTGTTTCATAAAAAAAAATTGTTGACCAATAAAGCCGATTCCTATGTTTTTGTATTGTCTACCTTTTTCTTGACGGTTCCATTTCGTTGGTAGTGAACCCCATTAATTGGTGGTACCAAAATAGATCCCTAGGTGGGAGGTTAATAAACTGCTTTAAAGAATAATGGACACTGGCTCCTGATTTCTGAATCGGGGCTACAGAGTGTCTGAAAATCAGTCGTAAGTGTAAAAAATATAGATATATATATATAAAAAGCTGATTATTGCACTTATGGATTATCTCTTTCATTTCATAAATAAACGTACTCAAACCTTTTCATTTTCCTTCCTGAATTTTAGTTATTTACTCAGCTGCTTTATATAGGTTATCCTTATATTTTCTTAGTTTTTTTTAATGTATTTATTGAATAATAATATCAAGAGAAACACTGATGTATCACAAAATATAGTCTCTCATTTAAACATATACCTTAAAATACTTGTTCCAAGACAACAGACTCTGCATTTATTTTCTTTATGTATAGACTATCCGACTTATTTTGAATCTTAAAAACTTAAATGTTTCAAATCGTAATGTTGGACTAAAATACATCTTATTTGATAATTCGTCCAAAAATATCCTTGTTATGTAATTTATTAATAAAAATATATTTTAACGCCTCATTTGGTAGAAATAATCCATTAAGCTTTCAATAACACATTGACATTGTTCATCTTTTCTATCCATTTGTTTCTCTATAAATATTCCAATATTTGCATATGACGCTTTATTGGTGATTATGTTTCATTAAAGGCTAACCCACTTGGTGAGATACCGTGTTGCAACGTCACTCAAATTTTGTCCAAATATCTATATTCAACGTTTTGAAAAGGTTGTTCAAATGTGTTATTTTGCGATGAAAAAGTTGTTTTGCTGTCCACTATCTTAGAAACGTAATCAAACTATACCTGAATGTTACAAATAAGGAACGTAATAAACGTGATTTTCCACTGTTTGGCAAGTAACAAGACTCACGTAAAAAGACGCATGTAAATCATAATCGCAATGTTTTAAAAAGCGTTCCAAAACAAGTTATTTCATGTGTGACTCTCTCAGTAAATATGATGCACTCTGGGAGCCGATAAACTGTCATTTAATGCTGTCTAAAGTTGTTGATGTATCAATTAGAAGATTCGATTTTTCGTTTTCACTCGCACATCGAAATGTGCTCAATAACTGACTTTTTTAATCGCTTAAAGAGCATTATTAAAAACAAGGGTTTTTTATCAACCCGTCTGGCAAGAATCTGAATTTATTGAGTAAAACATTATAGCCTACTGGTTGAAGACATGTAATACAGTAAGGGACTATTTGTAATATCAAATTGGTTTGCGACCAATAAATATTTTTAGTCTGATCTAACATTTGCTTTTTCAAATATAAATCAAAAAGTCGTCTTTCTTTGTAAATAGACCTAGCAGATGAAATCAAACGGCCAAACCATTCTTCTATCAGAAGAATCTATCAGGAGTACCCAGCGATTTATTCGGTGAAATATCTATTCTTTTCAGATTTCTATCTTGCTGGCATTTTCACAGAATAGAATATATAATACCTTACATTTCAGATTATTTGTATTTTCCTGGCATTATATAAGAATAAAACCCAAATATGTTTATAGCAGTTCTATATAAGAAAACAGATTCACATAATTATTCATACTACGCGTCCAATCCAAGACGTTCCGAATAAACATATTATTTCGTAACTGTCATGTTAAGCATAACTCTTTAACAGGGGGCTTTACATCCATCAGTCATACTTAATCCGTTTCATTACACTTGGATTGCAATAATCCATTGAACGGAATATTACTGTTTTAAAATGTGTTGATTTCTATCCGTTTTCAAACAATGATTTCCCAATTCATTATGTCGGTATATGATGTTGTTGAAATGTAGAGTTGAATTCATTCTCAATTAAATAAAGTTCAAACACAGTTCCAATAATTGCAACACCCTAAAATAATAACCCATGTGCCAAGCATACGAGTCTTCTTAGTTTTGGTTTGTGCAAGTTTCTGTTTCCCTAAACTTTTTAAACGCTATAGATCAGGATGAACTTCCATATTAAATGAATATTTCTATAATCAATAATGTCTTTGTGATTCAAGTTAATTCATAATTATGAATTGGTATTCATTGGTATTATCATCGTCTTTCAGCAATATATCTATCTCTGCATTTGATGATTTCAATTTAACACTGTTTTATTTTGAAAACAAACCAAACAATTGCATCTTAATCCACATACAACCAAAACCATGCATTTTTATCAGTGCTCTAATTACACCTTCAATAATCGAGCAACATGAACATAACCGTTTTGTAATCAATACAACTGCAATTATGTTTACACCTCATCAACACTAAAATACATATAAATGTAAACAACAGTTGCGCGCTCGCTTATTAACCAATGAAGCGCGATGCGTATTTTTGCCGCTTAATAAAACCGCTATAACTGAAGGCTAATTCACGCGTGTGGTTCCTTGGTTCGGTACAACATGGAAACGTTACAGCAACGTCGCAAAATGGAAAGACGTCATATAACTGGGTGTGGTTCCTGGATACGTTAGAATATGGGAACGTTGTAATAACGTCGCCAAATAAGAATACGTCGTAAAACTGAAGGCTTATTAAGGCGTGCGCGTCACGCTTAATATGGATAGGATCAGACAACGACATAACATGACATAAAGTCCCTAACTCAACGTCATAAAAACAATATACCGATATGCATCATTACATCAGGTGTAATACATGTAGCAACAGTGTATCAACAACAACAAAAAACGACGTCAAAAAACTAGAGCAAGTAACGTTGCATTGACCGTAATGCGTTCTTATTTGGCTTGCCAAACATATCGATACACATTACGTGTATGCAGATTGTATGACAATCTGACACTTTCTGTATATTCAGTTTGAGAGGTTTCATTAAGAAAGTGACGTGTCCTACAGTGCCCATCTAAATATATTTCAAACAAATAAACATATCTGAACTTGGATTTTCCAACGTTCTATATCATGTTTCAAGACAATCATCTTCTTGTGTAATTCGCCTGCACTGTGAGATGACATAACTTATTAAAATCTTGAGTTTGTATTGTCTACATCTAATATCCAGGCTCATGAGCACTGAAAGGGATAAGTGCACGAAAAATATACAGTGGCGCGCGTTTCTAACTTATCTTTCTTCTTATCGTTTAGCGCATAATATTTAGCGTCTAGCATAAGGCGTTTAGCATTATGCGTTTAATTTATTGTCAAGAGGTTTGGATGGGTATACACGCTAAACGATAAAACGATAAGCAGAATATAATAGATAATCACAAATACCGTGTTGAAATCGACCAGTTGGGTAAAGAATACAATATGGTTTTTGCTTAGTATACTAGTTATTTTTGTCAAAATTGACTTCACAATGTATGAGCGAAATAAGAGTAACACAAGCGTATATACATGTATGTCACTATGTCAAGAAATGCACAAATAATAACACATCAATTTCATTTTAAATCTAATTTAAATCAAAACGTCTGCTTTAAGTTCATAACTGCTAACTCAAACACAAGCACAGCTTGGTAGGCGTGAGTTGAGAATGTAATAATGTTGTAAGGTTTACCCCTTGATAGTTCTAGACTATTAGAATGTGATACAGCATTGAATTTTCCAATTCCATTATAGGGTTGAAACAAGATATACTAATAATTTCAAAATTGGAGGAATTGAATCATCGAATAAAGCAGAATGTGTTAAGGTTGACTTTCACACCCAGTGCCAAAGGAAACCTCATGCTCCAATATAGAGAAACTTGTCCAAAGTAGGTGTTGGCCTACTAGATCAATCAATGATTAGAGCACCAACTGCAAAATATCCCGAATATATCAAAGTTGATTAAGCAACAGAAAACTACATAGTTTTTTTGGTTTAAAACGTAAACATAAATTGTATAAACATTTTCAATGAGGTGTAAGATGTTTAGATTACATATTGATGTGATAGAACCGCAATCAACTCACTTATTTAATAAAAAATATGTAGCTTACCTCTTATTTGTTTGTGATGTACAGTCAAAACAACTCCTAACCTGACAACTCAAACGGCTATACGATGCAACCCAAACGCGTAAACAAAGCTTTTCAAACGGATAAACGATACTTCCCAAACGGCTAAACGACTTAACGCCTAAACGGCTAAACGCCTAAACGATAAGCGATTGCTGATGTGGGGGTATGAAGCAAAAACATGCAGTCATTGATTCATACTTCAATATGCCTCGACTATCATTACAATATGGCAAAAGACAGCGAGATGACTATTTTTTTGTTCATAAATTCGTGAAATATATTGCAAATTACAGCAATAATATTAAAATGTATTAAAACTATACACAGACAACATTTGTGACCCAACAAAGAATGTTTAATATTATTCATTAGCTCTTTAGGGGGTGACAAAATGAGTGCAAAGATTTTTTTTTCAATTTTAAGTATTGGCCCGAGATCTAATTACATATATCAAATGAGGAGTGAAATCAAGTATTGATTCATCTTCGTCAGAGAGACACAATTTATCAACATATTGGTAAAGCACAATGTTTATATCAAAACGAAAATGCAGCTATGCAAAGCAGATCTCATTTTATTGATAAAGAAGTGTTTAGCATATTATGAGACCCCTCAAAATTGAACAAGAAAATGTTTTGCATATGTGCCTGTTTGCAAAACGATATTCATATGAAATTGAATATGTCGACATACAACACGTAACAACATGCCTAAACGGCAAAACGCCTAAACGGCTACACGGCTAAACGCCTAAACGGCTAAAAACCTAAACGGTTAAGCCCCTAAACGGCTAAACGCCAAAACGGTTAAACGCCAAAACGAGAAACGCGTAAACGAGAAAACGCAAACGAGTAAACGAAACGTTTGATACGAAAGAAATTGCTATCGATATCAAGTTTAGGAGTTGTTTGACTGTATACGTAATGTATCATGCATTTCAGTGTCATAAACAAGTGTTATTTATAAACAAGGCAACATCATTAAACTAAGCGTTAACGTACCAGGAAAACTATTACTGGGCCAGTTCATCACACTTTGATCCTTAGATTAGAGACCCAAGGCAAAATGCTGCGGGCAGGGGAAATTCTAGGATCATCGTTTCTATTAGGTATATGTAATTTTGAGTTGCGTATAGAAGTCTGCTTGAAATAAATGGTAGAAACTCAACCGTCTCCTGTGTTGAATAAACTAGTTACTAACTATATAATATGTATACAATGTATTATATAATCCGAACAAATGATAGGCTATGTGAGCATTTACCAGATATAAAGCATATGCGTCTATACCTGAACCTCCTTATTGTTTACATTAACATGACCCGAGTAATTACCCGGGTAAAGCAATGTTTCACAATGACCTTTACTGAACCCAGTATATGTTTTATTTAGTAAGCATAAATCAGAATACAATGCTGCCTGATATTTGATACTGTTATAACATTCAACCAAATCATTCCGGATCATTTAACTTCACGGATAAGCAATGTTCTAACTAAATTAGGGCTTATTGATGAATTTATTCGTTAAATCATTATATAAGTATTGAACCATAGCTGTAAACCAAGAATCATGTAGTTTAATTTCAAGGTTCTGTCGTCTGCGTCACCAATATGACGTCGAAACAAATTAAAAAATGTCGGACGCTGGATGAATGTATAAAAATGGAGTCACTGGAATGCACACTATCTAAGGTTAGGAGAAACTCATAAAGAGGAATTTTACTATAGGTGTAGGTTATTTTGCGTTACCTTCAAAATGTAGAGGGTTTTCGCAGGGCTTGGGGGTTTTGCCCGCTCACGAACTCAAATATATTAACCGAATACCGATAGAACTTTATATTTAACGATTTCAAATACAAGCTAACGTACAAACCATATAACATGACACCAGACTCTTCACAATTTATTGGGAGCAGTTTCGTACGCTATAAAATGTGTCACTTGTGAGAGGCACCAAACGACACATTTTTCAAAAAGTTGTTAAAATACCTTAAAATAACACCAACAAACTAGTCTTTTTGAAACATTAAAATTGTGTAAAAAGGTGTTCATCTTTTTTTTAAGCCTGCTGAACTGTTCCCCTTTTTCTAGCAAGCTTAGAGCAGAAAATGAACACATTTTGCAATAGTTGAATTATTGTATATAAATAAATCACCTATCATTAATAACACATAACAGGTTTTAAAACAATTGCAAGCGAGTTCTATCAATGGACAGTTAATTATTTTCAATAAATATCACGAAATAAAAATATAATCAAAAAGGAGTTCCTCAAACTGCTTAAATCTCCAAGCTAGAATGAATTTCCTCAAAATATCCAAGCCAGCAGGGATTTGATGTGGAAAACCTTTTGTGATGAACAGATCGTGTGGTAATCTTCACTTTTGTGTTTCCTCATAGAGCTCTTTCTTTGACTCTGTTTGACTTTTATGGTGTATTTATGATGAATGAATCAAAGTCATAAAACAAAATGTCGCATTTTTATTGACAGCTGTTACGATTTATTTTCGCGCCACCAATTTATCAAGAGGGAAATATAGATTTTAAGGGGATGTTGTGTAAAATGAAAGGACATAAAAGGAGTAAATACAAACGGGAAAGCTAGTATTGTTTTTGATAATCGTCATATGAGTATAATGATATACTCAGAAACACGTAGAATAGAATAGGGTTTCTCACAGAACTGTTAATGAATATAATATATAAAACATCCTTTGGGGTTCTGATGCCTGATGGCAAAAAGATTAATTACAACTTCACCATTTCTCGTATAACACAGACATAAACATTGACCACTTAGCAAAATATGTGGACGGTCCACAACAAAATCGATTCGTAAAACAAATTGTATCAATTATGGTGATAATTAGTATATTGTTTTTGTTTTTCCTGATGTTTGCATATAAAAACTTGTAAATGAGTTGAGTTTACTCTACTGAGTAAAATCAAATATAACCTGGGTTAACTCCAAACCTGTCCTTACGTAGGTCAGTGACCTTACATCATGGGACCACACCTACTGTCGGTCGCAAGTGCTAAAATGTTAAATAACTTTTTTTCGGGATGATATTCTACAAGTTCTAATTCCCAAACCCTCATCCATCTCAGAAACGGACATCAGAGAAATTAACAGTGGCACTTTCTTGACAAAATGTTTCTTTTCTTCTCCAAGATTTGAAAATGGTCTCTCGCCCGAATGTGACAAATTTCTTTTGGAAACTCCCGTTTGCTTTGAAAGAGCTTCGGTGTCTACGACGTTGACGTCAATTTGACGTCTTTAATGAACCCACGTACTGCACATTTCTTAATATGTTAACCGATAACACAAAAACATTATGAAAATAGCTTCATTTATCCGTGAAAAAAAATGGAGTTCCGATTCACATAGAAAGAGCTATTTCAATAAATTGCAAAACCCTATCGCAAAACCTTATTTTTCCTATTTTCTTTTTTAATACTGATTGCATATCACGTTGTCTGAACTTTACGTAAAACGTTGTATCATTACCCTTTAAAAAATCAGTTGTAGTCCTATCCAACGGGTTTTGGAAAGAAAAAAAAGGAAAAACACCTAGTACATTGATGGATGACCTTTTAAGATGTCAGCGAAGAGACAAGGAGAGAAAATGCACGGAGTAAACGTCTCTGAAGGGGTCAATAGCATTTTGGACACAGCATAAGTTCAATTTGGGGAATGATCCATCGCAACAAAAGCCTATAACGGTATAGGTATATGCATTATCGGCGCATCGCTATAATTCAAGAACCAGTTAACGCATAAACTTTTACAATTGTTTGATCATACTTCCTTAATTGCTAATTGAGATATTAATTTCATTTTTCAAAACTGAACATTCAAATTGATCTCTATGACAAACCATACGGACAAATAAGGTTTTCATGTATGATTACGTCTCATTGTTACACATTCGAGTAAGCTGCTACAATAATCATAAATCACTAGTAAACACGTCCTTCAAAACATGAATTAACCGTCTTTGAGGGCTTGCTTTCGAGGTCGTATTGTATGACAATATATGTAGGTGACGTCGAAATAATGCTGTTTAAATGTATCCACTTGAATAAAATATATGGATGTTGTTATTTTAACTGTATGTGAACAATATAGAACATTATTTTGAATATGTTGACTGGTCTACATATGAGCCTCACGCTCCTTAAATAAACTTGGTCCAAATCCACTTTCGTAGCAATGACCTTATAATCCTGGTCATATCGGAAGTTCACTAAATATATATACATAGATTCTATTGTACCTTTAGGTTTTATATTGAAGCGTTGTCATTTAAATTTACATGTAGAATTCCAAAAAAAAAAAGTCAAAATAAAACCCGTTTTGCGCCACCGATGCTCAAAGTGTGGCTAGGCCGTGAAAGGATTGTGATTCGGTTGTGAGCTGACAGAAACAATGCCAAATTCATAGAATTATAGTTGGGTTAACCATTAAGTGTACACTGATAAAAACAGTACGTTAGAAGGAAAATCTCAGAAAAGCTACCCTTAGGCGGCGGCTTCAACGAAGAAAAAGAAGCAGCTTTTTACGCGACCTGTTTTGGTCTTATGTATCATAGCAAAGTTGACGTAAAAACACGCAGTATAACCACCCCTTTTCTGAAAAAAAAACTGTTTTTTTTTACTTCAATGTGACCGCGGTCTTATGATCGGGTCAAAATTGTTTAAAGACCCTGAAAGTTGCTGTGATTTACTGATCAGCTGGCTGAAACAATGCCAAATGATGTAATACCGCACCCATTATCTCTCCCCCCCCCCCATTTCTA
>LQRL01027890.1:8006-30580 GCA_001703475.1 Hydroides elegans
CTCAACTGATAAGAAATCAATTTGGATTTAAAGAAATACATTGGTTGAAGCTGTACATCTCGTCTATTTGACTGACGTTGCTAGCATTCCCATTCGACCAGTCTTACAAAATGGGCAAAAGACGTTATTTTTTTTATATTTTATTCAGTTTTTTGTGAAATGCGTCTCCGCTGTGGTTTCCTCAGAATATATAAATAAATATAATTGGATTGTTTGAATAGAGCCAGGATCCAGTTTGCAATTTACTTCTATTCTAAACAGTTTTCCGAAATCATAAATAATTAAGAAACAGAAATTTGGCCGTGGCTAGGTTTTTCTGATTTTTGGTTTATGTCTGAATTAGAACAAATATATATTTTAGTTCTTATTTTTTCAAAATAAAAATCGAATGAACCGTCAATGCTGGGATCAGTTTACCGTCACTTGTTACGATTATATATAAATATATCAAAGTTATAATTGAAGGGCATCATGCAACAATGTGTTATGTGCAAAATAGGCGTTTTGAGAAAACAAGCGTTGAATGTTTTTAAATTGGTCATTTAAATTAGATTCGCAAATGGTCGAATGATCTCATTTTTTCAATCGCATTACTTTCTTATCATTTAAGTATGTAACGTGAATCAGGTAACACTTCGCAATACTTTTAGCGAAACGCGTTAGTGCATTCAACAATGTGTTGCATTGAGCCATTCAATTATGTAACATAAAGTAATGTAGGGGTGAGGATCTTGATTTTACGAGGATTCTGCATTTTACGAACACGCATTTACTTGATGATTAATTAAAACTGTGATCGTGTCTGACAATTTATGCTCGGTATACGATATTCTTAGAGTTAAACATGTTTCTAAGTAACTATGCATAATTTTCATATAACGATGTTCGTAAAAACAGAGATCCCTCGTAAAATACAGATTGGTATATGATTTTTACTTATAATATATGTCTTAAACTTATAATCTAAGCATTTGATTTAACCATTTAATTTAAGCATTTAATTTATTACATATTCTAAACTCTTTCTTAGTGTATTTTTCAACTAACTTGCAAGGTTTTTATAATTAACATGATAACGTATTTTATTTTACATTTAGAAATACTTAAAATGCTTTTTGTAATATATGATATCACTACTTTTTTTTAATCTTTAATAAATAATGCAACAAATTTATTTCTAAATTTTAACAAAAGTATCTTTTATACTAAAGATACTTATGGTCGTAATATTGACAAAGAAAACAAATAGTGTATGTTATATTAAAATATAGGAAAATGTAAGCATTGAAGCTTGGTTACATTAGCGTAATGAAAGCCGCCTTTCGAAACGCTAACAAATATGTCTGTACTGACGATGTTATTTGTTATACCCATAAGTTTTGCAACAATAATAACATGTTTTTCTCTTAAAATAAATTGAGTTTCGTTTCGTTTCAATAAAATGTTGCGTGAAAATGATGTGTTATCACCATATGTTCAAAACAGATCGCAATATGACCATGAAACGTTTTTTTTTTTTTTCTTTTTTCTTTTTTACAAAAATGTAACCAGATCCTTCAATTCAATGTACTAAACATTATTGATTTTCATAAGGCCGCGTTCACCCGTTCAGAAAAAAATCTCAAAACACGAGTTTTGAGCTTCAAAATTAAAGCCATTTTTGGTATAAAAACATGGAAGATTTACCTATTTTGTTAACCCGAAAAGCGCATAATGCTTGTGCTTTTATTTCGGGTAAACGCGGCTTAATGGTTGTCTGATGGAGCGGTCATTTTTTTTCTCATTATCGCAGCGATCGCAGAAGTGCATGACCGCCCCATAATACGGTTTCTAGTGAAATGACGGTAAACCAAATCAGAATTCAGATTGACCCAGTCTGTGTCAATAAATTAAATCAATTGTGATTGATATTCCGAAAAAAAAACTCTTTAAATTGAGTAGACTCTACACAATTTAATAGCCTCACTTTTAGAAGAGCCACGAATATGATAAGAGCTAGGCACATAAATATCTTATAATCGATGGTTTTGGAAAACTGTACAGAACTTTATCGGTTAATATCTATCTGGCTCTAGTAATTAAGAAACCACCTTGACCGATTACGCTCTTCATGTTTGGCCGGAACCAAGAAATCCAACTCGAACCCCAACATGTCACTGTGGTAGAACAAACCCTTTTAAAACTTCTTAATCTTCAAGAATCTTAAATTGAAAATATATGTGACGGGGTTGTATAGATTTTGCCTCCCCTTCTGGATATGCTTGCTAAATATTTGAAACAAGCTAGAAACTCCAAACGTTTTTTATTGAAAATACCCGGCCATTCAATAATGTATCCAAGGGGCGAATCGATAAGGAAACACGCCTCGTTCGCTCTTTATTTTTTTTTTATATATATAAAGACATGATGATGCTTTATAAGTCAATTTATTTTGTATGCTGGCATCAATTTGAGGGAATTTACGTACATTTGTTTGCTAAACTGGACCTTTCAAAATGAGTGGCTAGGTCATTTAGAATGTATTCTTCCATTGTGAATCAATGTTTTAATGGGCCACCCAGCCAAGAAGGTCACATGCATTCAGATTTCACCCTCACTGGGCATACGATTTTGGTTTAAATGGAATTTGTTTCGATGTGTATATTTAAACGAGGTTTGGTATAATCAAAAGCTCGAGATCAAAATGGTGGCTAGCCAATTATCATTTTAGAATCAATGATTATGAAGGGCTGTGTTGTGTCTTATATTTTGCTATCCCCGATTTTGCTACACCCAAAGTCAATCTCCGCTACATGACCCAAGTGTTTCCTAAGTGTCTACAAAACATGAAACCCTAGGGTCTCATTTCGAACGAGCCAAAAATATCAAAAGGCGCATCTACTGCTCCAGAGCTTCTACCTGAGTCTAATATTAAGTCTAATGGCTTGTATGTTCTAGTGTCATGGAATTTACAAGTACAAAAGAAAATGACATGCTAGATAGATAGACGGCTAGACGTTGCGACAGAGGGACACGAATGAAGCAAGAAGTAGGCAGGAAGTAGACATGTGGGAGGCAAGGAGTAGTCAAGAAGGCAAGGAGTAAGAAAAGTCGTTTCAGGCATACTTTGGGTATACATGCGAATGAGCGATATTATGAGTTTGCTTACAATTATTCCAAAATTGAAGAAACATACATTGAGCGACAATATAAGACAAATGTAAATCTTTATTTTGTTGAAATTCATATTTCAAATATAGTAAAAGTCACTTTATTACCTTCTCTAAACATGATAAATTTCTTGTTCAGTGTTCAGTGCTCACCCGCCTGTTCCGAATGGGTAAGGCTATTTATCCTAGATATATTGCAAATTTAAAGTAAACAAGTAGACATTGAACTTGGTATTTGAGCCAGTAAACACACACTTGTTGACTTTGAGAGTATGGATTTCAAGCTTTTTAGCATAGGATTTCTGCCACATCCATACAAATCATAGGTGTATCAATTGAGTATTGATTTGTTATAAATAAATTGCTGTATGTGTTATTATTTGTGAGCACACGCATATCCCATAACATGGGGGTTAGCAACCATGCGACCTTGGTATTTGGGCCACTTCGGGTTTTGCCATTTAAACTACGCAAAAGATATGTATAGCTTGAATAGCTTATCACGCCACTGTCACGCATGATTCTTTGTCTTTCAATACATACTGCAAATAACATTTTGACTTGAAATTACGTCCTGAAAACAAGGATTGCTAATATATTATATTTCCATGTGCGAAAGGGAAATAGCATCCATCGAGGAATAGCCGAGAACTCGTCCGACATACTACAATCAATAATTACGCTAAGTCCAAAAGCACCATTTTTCATGTGCGAAAGAAAAACGAAATCCCATGAGGGATAGTCGAGATCTGATCCATACAACGCAGTGCCCAAGGTGTCGACAAACAGACGGATAGATGGACAGACGGACAGACATGGTTCATTGGTCTAATAATGCCATAGATCGTATAGAAAACTTGATTTTATAACTTAATTATTTTTTGTATGGACGGACAGGACTGAATACTATAGTTCTCCGCTTCGTGCTAACAAGGCGGCGGAGGACTAATTAAATTGGTCAACTTTCGAAATTTGTTTTAACATTTTTTTTTTTTACTTTATTCAGGTAATTTCATAAAAAAAAAAAACGTTCAAAACATGAGATTCGAATGACTCCTCGGTCCAAAATTTTCTCAATTTTCCGTTTCCTCCTTTGCTTACTTTAATTGGCGCCCTACGGATTAAATTAATTGAAAATATATCCTGTTTTAAGGTAATAATAAGACTTACTCAGGTACCGTTGCATGTCCCGATCCTCGCTCTCTCATTGACTGCGTTCTGCAATTTGTAGTAGTATCCTCACGAATGTCACGCGATCACGCTGTGAATAGCAATATAAAAACTAAGTTATAATCATTTTTAAACAAAAGAGGAATAAATATGATAAATCTATCATATTTTCTATGTTAAATTAAGAGATATGGTGTTTATTTATTTTTATTTTAATTTAATATTTATTTTTATTTATTTTAAAGCATGAAACGAGTGAAAGAACTGAAAGAGCCTGTATGAAATAAATGGGTTTGATTTCGAAATGAAAGACTTATTTTTTATGGTCCCGCGATTCAAATTATCGTTTAAATGCACCATATTTTAAGGTAAATAATACTCACTGAGATTCAGATGTATTTTCCGATCCTCACTCTCTAATTGAATTGGGTCGTGCAGCTTTTCGGACACGTTTTATTTGCTAGTCAGTGGAAGACCAGTATCTTCACGAATCTGACGCGGCATCTGAATATAAATATCAATCTTAAGTTATAATCATGTAATGAAAACAGTTTCATTTTAGTAAATAAGTCATTTTTGCACAAAATTGATTTAAGCAAACGTTATTGATATCTATGATTCATCTATAACACGTATGTCCCTCGAAGAAAATAAAGTTTCGCCTTTTCCACATGTATCATTTTCACAAGTTAAATACTTAAAAATCATTTTAAAGATATTATAATCAAAAATCGATCTATGCTTTAGCTTATAACTTTTTTTTAAATTTACACGTGTCATTTTTGTCGTCATTTCAATTTATTAAATGGTTTTATAATGTATCTGTTTTTAGGGAGGGGAGAATACGTAACTTCAATGTATTGCTCTAAATTAGTGCACACTTGGAAATATATGTATGCATATATTCCAAACATAATTACCATTATGTTTGTATTTGAATTTCAATTTTCGCAGTTTTAGACATGACAATACAAGCATAAATGCTCTTGGTTTACGGGGGTTTAGTCTAAGTCCAACACCGTTTTGTGCAAGGCAGAACATTTTTTTGTTAAATGCACTTTCAAATTATAAACGCGTTTTGAGGGATTATTATGCTAAAGGCGCGTTCACCCGAAACAAGCCCAAAAAGCTCGTAAGCGTGTTTGTTATGTTTGTTTATACCAAATTCACTTTTAGAAAAAAAGCGCGTAATTTGTTTGTTTGAATTATGCGTTTATTTTCTTCAAGTGAAAATGGTATGAAAAACATAACAAATACGCTTTCGAGCTTTTTGGGTCTGGTTTGGGTTAACGCGCCCTTAGTCCAATGAACAAATTACACCATTTTGTGCATGGCAGAATATAGATTTAAAAAAATGTATGTTCCACTTTCAACTTATAAACGCGTTTTGATGAGATTTAACTTGATTGGTTTACTGGTTTCTTTTAAAATGATCATTTATTCCCAAAATTATGACGATTAAGGATAATAGAATGAATTAATGCATGATGTGCTTATACAACCCCTTCTTTCACATTATTAATATAGAAAATGCTGTTCTTTAAAAAAACTGTATATGCTCCTATATCCTCTAAACACTTAGAATAAGCTTTGCGGTATAAATTATTAAAACAATGTACATCCTAATTTATGCAAAATATTACTGAGGGCCTCGGCACACGGGTAGCGTTTCCCAGTTTTTTATCTAAACAACCCGTGATTTACAATGAATTCCTTGTGGCATTTTTTTTAAGCCAAACTTTTTAAAACACGACGCGCGTTTTGCTGCGTTTTAGATTTTTCCCATAAGGAATACATTGAAACTTGCCATTGGATATGATAAAAAAGTTCGAAGAATTTCCCCATGTCACCAGGCCCTACTTTAGGTGTAAAACAATTCTAGACCGATTCTACACTTTGAGTAACCGAACTATCAAAAGTTTCTGCTTTATATCTCTACAAAGTAAACATTTTCCCTATCTTTATAAAAAAAAAGTAAATGTAATTCAAATTGACTTTAAAGCTATGAAACATGAACATACCTGTGTAAAGTAACATCCATTGAATATACCGATATCCTTTTTATCACTAGATACGATCCAGAATCCCATTTGGGGCAGAGGTGAGGGTGATGAGGTGCGCGTTTTGTATTTCATCGAAAATATGTCTTTCTATTTTTTTTTCTTAAATGAGTCTTCTTTATGATCTAGCGCGATATAATTGTCCAAAGGATTCCAGTCAATGATTGTCTATTCCAAAATACACTTAGAGTTTTCTCAATCGATTTTCAATATGATTTTTACTAAAATATCCGAGATATCGTGTCGGTTTTATCTGTTCCTTTTTATCCGATGGTGTAAGACGATCTTCTGGATCTTCGCGATGTTTTGGAAGAACGCGAGCCCGTGGTATTAGGGTTTGGGGTGCCGTGGGGGTAGGGCGATATCATTGAGGGTTTAAACAGATGTATCCTCAATTTGGTTTGTTTCAAAATGACGCGCAATTCAAAGCGTCCTGCGAACCCCAATACATCCCCCCTCCCTTCTTCGAGTCCGCATGCTCAGTGAGGTGAGAGAACTGGACCACCAAGGGATACCGTTCATAAAAGGGTAAATATTGGATAATATACTTTATATAGAAAAAATCGACACCAAACATAAAACGGTCTGCCATATTAAAAAAATGTTTTATCAAGTGTTCTCACATCTCACAAAAAATCTTGTTTATGATTGATATTTACGTTCAACGTAACAAAATGTGATCAGACGCAATGCCTAAAACATCGCAATGCAAAATGTGCGTCATTGAATTAAAAATTATGTGCATAGAATCCTTCGATTCGACCTTTAAAAGATTAAAATTTTCCCACCCCTTGAGAAACGTGACAAGGCACCAACTTGTTTACCCCAAATATGGAGTCGTGTCAGTTGCTAATGAACTCTGAGTTTCTGACACGGAGTTCTCAACTCACCCTATAGGGGGTGACCAGTTATAATCCTGGAATCCAGATTTAATTGATTAATTCGATTTTAAGGGGTGGGGTTCGATATGTGTCTTTACGCCGCTACTCCCGCACTCAGAGTATCCAGAAAATTATGCAACCGGGGCACCAATAAGTGATATATAAATCAGAGGGCGAGGCAATAAATGTTTGGGTATAATAAATATTAAAGCGAACGGGGGGCGCGGGCTGTTCTTTTCTTTATGTACCCACAGCAACATAGCAGACATAACAGACATATAGCAACTTTGAGATGAACAACGCCATTCTAACGCCGCGATAACGTTGGACGATTGTCTGTCGTTGGGACGTAAAGAGCGTGTGAAAAACGTCTATATTTCCTAAATAAGTACGTCACGTTCAAAGCGACGTGATACGGTGTACCCTTCTCGAGCTGCACATCAGAATAGAATCATGTTTATATCCGTGGTAACCGTTAAAAGTAGGATCACAACAGTATCGTTGAGAGAATAAAATTAAATTTGATAGTTGCATATTTGAACGTATGTGAGTTTTCAATTGCTCTCGTACATGAATCTGTAGTTGCTACAAAACATGTTTGCGAGAAAACGTTATTTAAACGTTGGATGGATCAATAATATACATGTATATATATTTCGACATTCGATAAATATATATCATAAGTAAAACAATTCTTAAGCACTTATTACACGTACATTTATATATTTTCAGGATATTGATAACACAAATGCGATATGGTATCAATGTATAACAATTGCAACAAAAAAATCAAACGATCGTTGATTGATTTGTATCAAGAACTCAACTATCGAACATATTGCTGTACATCTGCTTTTGGTGCGCCAATCATGCCTCGGCATCCGCTTACTAGAAGAGATCTCTAGAATGCATCACCCGAAGAAAACGGGATAATGTTGTTTGGTCTTAATACTTCGTCGGAATAAATATAGGCTATATGTGAAAAAAAAAAACAGATTTATTAACCACATATTTAAATGTCCCCGTATAAGATGATTTTTAGCGACTAAGTATTAATGACAAAACAAAACGTACCCATATAGTCTTGAAGATTTATGCTTTTTTTGAAGACATTGTGTTAATTTATTCTCGGTCGTCCGATTAAAAAAAAATCAGACAGATAATTGAATTAAAATGCATGTCTAAGTACATATCTGTTAATATGAGGGAAACTATTTTTAAGGAAATAAAAGTTGTATTTCAAGCAAATACCAATTCATATTTTAACAACGAATTTTCCTCAAAAAAGATGCCCTATCGAATATGCTCCGAATAACACATGTGTGAACAATAGTAGTTGCTTTAAGAAAACGTGTGTGGCCTTAGCATCTGGCCATATTGGAAGCTTTTTTTTCTAGTGTTTCCCCTAACTACTGGGATCTCCAATGTATTTTTCTATTAGAATCTCCAAAACGCGCATCGCTTAAAAAAATGCATCTAACATGCATGTAGCGTTCGAGGGTACTCAACGGTTTATTCGGGTGAATATTGGTTCTTGTAGCAGCTCTTCCTTGCTTGCAACTCTTCCCGAACAGAACAAACATTTTTTTCGAAACGATTTTTACTCTATGATTATGCTTGTAAATATATCAACCAATGCAGATCTATCTTAATTTAGTCTCTGTTAACGAATCTGTCAGAGAAAACCCTAATAAACATTTGATTATTCTGGTAGGATATTGTATATTTGCTTGCAGTAGCTTTTCTTGGTTTCTTGCTTGCAACTTCAGAATAAACATTTTGATGCAAATCCGCGTATTTACCTTATTTAAAAGATATCTGATCATCTTCCGTTAAGCAATAAATAGATTGAGATCAATAATTTAAAATAAATCGTTGAGTGCTCCTGAGCGTTGAACACATTGGAAAACACGGATTTACAATAGAAAGCCCATTGGGAGAGTTTTAAATGTAACAAGGCCCTAATGATGATCTGAACAGTATTTTAACAGCTTGTGTGATGAGACATAGACTTATTTGCCGTCATCTTTGACACATAGTTCCTATATTTGAAATTCGAATGCCATATGCTTACAATGAATTTTTTCTGTGTTTTGAACCAGAACTTTCCATGACCATTTTTCAAAATATATAAAAAGTAAAGTACATAATCATTTTTTGAGATTTCCTGTCTCATTTCCATCGAATATCTTAAGACATACATATGTATTAACGTACACGACCTAAAAAGTGGCGGATTCATATGTAAAAAAAACCATATCAATCTAGATAATATATTAATGTGATTGATAAATGTTGACGTAGAGTCTATAAAATGTTTCTATATAAAAAACCATTTGGTGAAGACAAGACCACCATTTGCGGTCAATGTCTACATCTCTTGAATATGCATGAACGCACTCCAGAAAAATCACAGCAACTGCTGTGACCCAATTATCTTGTGAAGATAAGTATAGATAAGTAACATATACATGTATTGCACATTTATGTATATGCTTGTTGCTGAATCGTTGTATGTGAAAGGATAGTATTTAAAATAGTTTACCATATATTACTGTTGTTTAGATACTACAAATTTAAGGTAAGTCCACTTCACTTTACGGGCCTGGTCACATTGGAGGCTTCATGGAGCATCTTTCCGGTCAAGCCGTATTTTCCAATAAATTCCATATGTAAAATTCTTTGATGCGTTTTGGAGTCATCAGCATAGAAAACACACTAGTTTCAATGCAATTCAAAGAGTTTCCCATAAAAGGGGAACATAAAATGTTAAAATTACTTTGATAGCAGTTGTAATTTTAAAATCAGCAAGTCAATATAAAAAAGTGAACGTATTATCATAGTCTATCGTTATAAATTGAGGAAAATAGTCCGAGTCGTTTATTCAAGTAAACAAAATTATGTTAGATATCTACAGCGATGTATTATTTTATACATTGATAAAAATAATTAAAACTATTAATATATAGCCTAATACAAAATAATACAATTTTGATTATCATTAAGAATGCTATATCTAGTCTGACATATTTGCATTTAAGTAACGGAAAATGGCAGACCAACTACCATCGACATTTCATTTGGAACGCTTCTTCGAAAAATATGAATTTACAACACGGTATTTGTTGTCATGCTCCGACGCGGAGGCCTTCTCGATGTCGGACCTTATTGCCATGGCAGATGGCGAATCAAAAGTAAGCTCTTTTTATATTCATAAAATGATAAAGTATTAATATCCGACGGGTTCTTACCAACATGACTATTGACCCATGGAAGGAAATGTCAATTTCCAAGTACGACGGGGCCGGCGGGCATTATTTTTCTTATCCCAAGACTCAATCATATGAGTCCGGATTATTATGATTGTATTCCTTTTCTTATGGAACGGTCAGCGGGACTTTGGGTCTACGTCTGCGGAATTTGAATTGGTATTAAAATTAATTCCGCATGGATTACTATGCGTCTGCGGAATTAATTCCGCAGGGATTACTATGTTTTATACCAATTTAAATTCCGCAGACGCAGACGCGAAGTCCCGCTGACCGCACCATAATTACATGGAATTTAAGTATAAGATCTGAAATAAAGAGTCGTCTCTGACTGTCGGGCAATATTTAAATGGTTATTGCCTGGGTGATATTTCCCGGTAAATTGCTTCAACCAAGTTATAAAGCTAAATTCTATGTGATAACGTGATTAGTTTTTTTTTTTGCAATTGCTTAAATTTCGAATTTGCACATATCTGGACGATTTGCACCTTTCTGCAATATGATTTACTTTATCACATTACTTTATGATTCCTTTATATTTGTTTTGTTCAAGAAACTATGGGATGACTTGAAACTAGGGTATACAGAAATGACTGGAAATCCGCTGCTACGAGAAGAAATTGCAAAGCTTCATGGAGTGGATAAAAATGACGTTTTAGTTGTAGTCCCACAAGAAGGCATTTATATCGCGATGAAATGCCTTTTCAACGTGTTAAAAAGGTAGATTCGATTCTAAAAAAATGTTGTAACTAGATCCATGCGTCATGAATTGAAAGTGCAATAAATGCATACATCTTGTCCGTATTTCTCCAATATATTTGGAGATTTAGATTTAGTTAAACTAAAATGTCCTAGAACTATTATATGATTCTATTATATTTCAAGGAAGAATAATAGTGAGCCATTTCATTCTATCGCTGTTTTTCCGGCTTACCAAAGCCTGTACGAAAATCTCAAAACCGAAAAGTGTGACCTCAGTTATTGGAAAGCATCCCTGACATCAACTGGTAAAGACTTTATGACATTTATGAAATGCCATTTTAGGGTGCAGTCATGGGGCAGCGGCAAATTTGCCGCAGATCACATAATTTGGTATAAAAGATCTGCGGTGTTGCGGCACGTCCGATGACTGCACCCTTAGAACTTGTCTTATCATTTTTTTGTTAAAAAAAACGTTGTGCGATGATAAGATATGTCTTTTCATTCTATCCATTTAATAACACAACACCCGTTGTCATTTTTAGAAAAAATAATTATATGAAACTTTTATTACAACGAACAAGGGAAAACCATGTTTTATGTGCATGTGATATAGATTTGATCAACCAAGGTATAACCAAACAGCTACGAAATATTACCTAAGGCATGCCGATTGTATATCAACAAAAACATTTTTTTAACCACTAGTCTCTACAATTTTCGGAACTTATTAAGGCACATTATTTTTTCCAGGTTGGACTTTTGATTTTGACGAATTAAAATCGCTAGTCAAAGACAACACGAGATTGCTCGTTGTCAATTTCCCGCACAATCCGACCGGATACCTACCAAGTCGTGATCAATGGGCCGCCCTCATCCAATTTTGTAAAGACAACAATATCTTTTTGTTTTCGGATGAGATGTACAGGTAAATCTATATAATGGTGCGTTCAGTGGGGCTTTGCGTCTGCTGGATTTAAATTGGTATAAAATATGGCAATTCCTGCGGAATTAATACCGCTGGGTTTACTATGTTTTATACCAATTTAAATTCCGCAGACGCAAAGTCCCGCTGAACGCACCATAATGGTACTGTCACCGGCTAGCGGATTTTTTTGAAGCCGCTGAGATATTGGAAGGATCTGGTATAAAGATAGTAAACTCTGTGGAATCTGTTTAAACTGGGATTAGTATAATTTATTTTTAAAATCGCAGACGCAGAAGCGAAGAGTTGCCAACTGATAGTACAATTACACTTTTCCGTAATTTGAAAAAATATATATATTTCTATTCCAATGTTTTTTTATATAAACTTACTCATTAATATGATTGAATTGACTGTAAAATACCCTTTTATGCAGTTTATAACATGTTAATTGATTCTGTTCAGTTTTACCAATAACGACGGCACAGAACCGAATCCATCAGCCTGCTCTATGTATGAAAACAGCATTTCGCTGTTTGGAATGTCAAAATCGTTTGCGATGCCCGGATTGCGCCTTGGGTGGTTGTGTACCCGAAACATGGAAATGTTTGACGTGATGAGCAACTTCAAAGATTACATTACCATATGCGCTCCTTCTCCAAGTGAAATCTTATCGCTCATAGGTAGGTGTTGCATCTGAGTAGTATAAATAGAGAGAGAAAGCTCGCAAAATTTATGGAGAATTGTGGTACTATCTATATGTGATTTAAACTATTCCATTCAAAATTATCTTAACTCAACTGAATATGTATTTTGAGTTGACAGTTGCAAAACTAATGTTAAATTTGAATCCTTAAAGAAGTGTTCAATGACTGCTATAAATTTTTCCCTTAGGTCTCAGGAATCACAAGAAACTACTTGAACATACAATGGGAATTGTTTCAACAAATCTGAAGGTGTTAACTACATTTTTCGCCAAATACCAGGATTTATTTGAATGGTATCCACCACGAGCTGGAACAACCGGGTTCGTCAAATTGAAAGGATGGCTTTTGAAAATCGGAAATGGAGGAGCGAGCGGTTTCTGTGAGAAACTTGTCAATGAAAAAGAGGTATTGCTACTTCCGGCTAAAATGTATGACTTTGAAGACGAATATGTTAGAATCGGGTTTGAAAGAGCGAGCTTGAGTGAGTGCTTGGTTCCGTTGGAAGAATTCATTGTCAAACATAAGCCACAATAGATACTTTCAGGATAAATTAAAGTTTTAAGCTTTGATTAATTGATCAACCAGTTGATACACAATTTATTTAAAGGATAATCAAGATAAACTGTGTTTTTTTCCAAATCAAATAAACATCCTATAATGTAAAATGTTAGTAAAATATCATTCAATAATATTATATCATGTTCAGTTATCGAGCCATATTCTGTTGGAACATGTTAGCCAAAGTGTTATCATGTATAGCTGCTTTGTTTATGTTAGAATATTAATTTAGCATTGTTTATACAATAAATTGCTCCAAAACAAAAGTGTAACTGGCTTTCAGTTAAGTTTTATTTTTCTGTGACACTTTGATGTGTATTTTTTAAGCTGGTTTTCAATGGATACCTGCAAGACATGGAGGTTTAGCTGATGCTGTAAATTGAATGCTATATGTAATAGATAATTAATGTTCCTATATATGTGTCCATATTTTTGTTATTCATATCAAAAGATTATTCTACAATATTATGAAAAATATAACTTGTATTCCAGGAAGGGTGATAAATTCGACGACGTTATATATGCGAAACAAATATATATGATAGCAATCAATGAAATATTACACAGGTGTGCATATAATATTCAAAATAAACTGTCAATATCATGAATATATAATGCATTTAATTACTTATGATAACTTATTTAGTTTTTTATCAAGCATATAGTAATCAAGATTAGCCAAATCAAATTCAATTTGAGTGATATGTAATTTTCTAACAATATATATTTGGTTTCAACTTGGTAAAGGCATCTAAAAGTGATTGAATAAAGCAATAAGATTAATTATACAATTAATTAGATTAGATAATTAGATATGCATATATACAATACACTAACCTGCTGGTAGTTTCGCTTCCTTAAGAGAGTGGCCGGCCTTTGAATAATTTCAACCATGAATATATATGGATCCCGAATCGGATTGATGATTTTGCCACGCAGATCCGCCTTGTCTTCGAACAAATCCCGAAATAAAGCCACCCAGTGATGCCATAAAACAATTGGGCTAAGATTGCGTTCAGACTGCTTCGACGCCTGGAGTACCGACTAACTATGCTTTCATATTCAAGAGGTGAAAAAAAAAAGAAATCCGAATAGCCCAGACCATACAAAGAGAATATTCTTTTTCAATTTTAATTGGCCGTTTCTAATATTTAACATACCCAGGAGACCTACTCCTACGATGAAAATAACATATATAATACATCGATAAGAAACGCCTATACCATTATGGACAGTTTTGTTTTCTCGAATATTGTATAATTCTCCAATCTTAACCATTTTTCATTCCTATTGTAAATCAAAGTTGCAAAATATTAAATTTACATTCATAAAAAATCATATTATAACTTTGAAATTCATTTATGTTCTGCAAAAAACATGGGCACCCAACGAACCAAAATTATTTTTTATTCTTAAATGTTTAGAAAATTTCCGAAACGTATATATAATCTAAAAATATTCTGATGTCACTTCCTACAAGGTCCACATATCTGTTCATATTTTGCTAGCTAGCTGACCACAAAATACAACAGTTAACCTCAATTATATGTTCTTACAAGTTGCTAGCTAGAGCAATCAGAGCAGATTTAATATAAAAGAAATATTTAATTGTTTAATTAACTTATTGAATTGTTTTATCTAAAAATATATATATCAAAATATGAATTACAACAACATTTCTTTGTTGATTAATAGATATAACTATAGGAATAATATCCGAAGGGTCCTAACACAAAAGGTTATTGGACCGAGGGATGGGAAAAGTAATGCCCAAGCCCGAAGGGCGCGGGCATTACTTTTTCCATCTCGAGGGCCAATAACCTTTTGTGTTAGGACACTGAGAATTTTATTCCGTTTATTATATGAATTCAAACATTATTAACCCGCAATTCAGATAATTTCTTCTAGCGGGCATAACCACTTGTTGTTATGACCAGGTTGTTATGCCCTGGAAAACACGGTATTTTACATACAGTCATATAATAAAGCTCGTTTTAATTTGAATCAGTAACATAACCAACTTTTTTGGTTTTGAATTGGCAACTGAAACGTCATATCTGTTCACAAGATCTGTTCATTTTACTAGCTAGCTTGGGTGGCCATAAGAACAGATATTTGGCAGAACAGATCGTTCGGTGCCCCTGAAAAATAGCCTTTTCTGATCAATTGTCCATATTTTGTTAGATATTGCAACATATGAGATATTGACATCTCCATCCTCCAATGAAGTAAATCACCGAAAAAGATACATGCATTTCTATATTTCAAGATTGAACCTTTGAACTAAGCAGCTAATTGAGCATTTTAATTCTTTTGGCCATACTTCAGTTTACAATAGTGCATTTTTTATTTTCATTATTTAAGCGTTAATCATACTGACGAAATTTATATTTTTCTATATATATTGGATGTCAAAAAAATATTCGAAACACCGAAATGTTCGGTCACTTTCCGACCGCTGTTATCTTCTTCAAGCTTACAGTTATAAATTCTTATGAATAACCAAAGTCACCATTTATCGCCCATGTAAACACAACTTTCGGCAGTTTTCGTCTTCCAAATTTAAGGTAAGGTTGAATACAAAATCGTCTGTTCATAAAGACGGAGACCGATGGAGGTAGTGTGTTGCTATGGCGAGAAATCCATGGGGCGATATAAAAAAGACCATTTCCTAATTTGTTTCAAATAATGAAATATTAAACAGGAACATCTTTGACTTTTAATTTGTCTACGAGCTATAACTAAATCTCCACGACCCCATTCAAAGGCATTTACTGAAAAGCGATGATAGGACTTTGCTATATACAAGTAGTCTTATTACTTGTAGAAATCGGGCGGTTGCGAATTTTCAATGTTGATGGTTTGCACCGAATTCGGTAGATTGGAATCGAAAGAGCACTAAAGCAAACATTAAGTTATAAATTTGTCGATTGCCGTAACCATAAAATTGGTTGTGGTGAAAATGGGTGAATTCTCGTACGAGGGACGCGAGTTATGGTGAGTTCGTGGCGCAATGGATAAAGGCCAGTAATCAGGAGATCCCTTGTTCAAGCCCCGCTAGAGGTACTATTGATTGACTGGTTGAGATATAACGGACTCATCGCCTAAGGGTATAATTTCCTTCGCACGCGACGTAAAGCTGGAGGTCCCGTGTACGGGTCCTGTCCCTGGAACGTTAAAGACCCTTCACTGTCTTATCGAAAAGAGCAGGGAAACCCAAACAGTAGAAGACTCTGGACATTCTTCGGTCATAGTGCGATAATACTCAAATATGCGGGCTGTGCTTAAAACGGTAGACAAAATACAAATGAGACCCATTATGCAAATCTCGACCTTGACTATATGACATTATTAATAAAATTGCTTTGGGGTTTCTTTTGAAATGTAGTTTATATGTGTATTGATGTTCTATGAGAATACGAACTTCAAAGTAGAAATTGTATAATATAAACATTTTGTTCACATTTTATTCAATATCCATATTCAGTAAAAAAATACTTATCACGTCCCGCGCACAAAATCGCACCCCTCTGCTTATATAACTGTAATGTATAAAACTCGAATGGCTATTCATTTACCCTTTGAATTGCACGAGCATTTGTCTAACATCATAAAGTATATTAATCTAGTATAGTATGTAACTAATGGATTTGTTAAACTCAGCAGCCATGAATTGGACCTTCATCATTGCCGGATTCGCTGTTCATCTAGTGTTCTTCTACTCCATATTTGACATCTACTTCACCTCACCATTGGTTCATGGCATGACACCACAAGTAAATAGCATGCCGTCACCGGCAAAACGATTGGTGCTGTTTGTAGCTGATGGGTTGCGGGCTGATACTTTTTATGAACTTGATCCAGACGGGAAAACACGAGCCCCATATTTAAGGTAAGAAATGATATACTTTGGTATGTGTTCGTTATCTGGCAAAAGGAACATGTGGCATATCAGCATTCAGCATACATACGAATTGGTCGAAAACATTATGTCACTTTGTGTCTTAAAAATAAGTATAATCACATTTTTTATTTTTCTAACATTTTAATCTTCTTAATATTCATAAGATATCAATATGCATGTGTATGTTTAATACTCCCTTAGATATTCATGAAAATGTTTTAATGCTTTTCACGTTGATTTAAGGACCATTATTCAAAAACATGGAGTTTGGGGTGTATCACATACCCGTGTGCCAACCGAGTCTCGTCCTGGTCATGTGGCTCTCATTGCTGGTTTTTACGAGGATGTCAGTGCAGTTGCAAAAGGTAATTTCATTTTAGAAAAATATAAGACAGGAACAATATTTATAATTAATCGCGATGACTTTTACACAATAGGCCATAGATATCTTTTATATAATATTTTCTTTAAATTTGTCCTATTCGTTGAACTTAGTCGTGAGAATTCATCCGAATCAACTAACTTTTCACTGAAAGTTCAATTCAGTCATATTTCAGTCATACGACTTTCTAAGGATTTTGTTGTGTTCGTATTTTGGGTTAACTTTTGCAATGGCGTCTCGTCAAAAATTCTGTCAAGTTTACTGATGACTCATTTGAATCTATTTATGCTTTATGTATTTGATTTTTATAGGCTGGAAAGAAAATCCGGTGGAATTCGATTCTGTTTTCAATGAGAGCAAGAACACTTGGTCATGGGGAAGTCCAGATATTCTCCCCATGTTTGCTAAAGGTATGATGTATGTAAGAATTGGACGCCTCATTAGTTTGAATTATATTCGTCTAAAACAAACAAAAAAATGCAAATACATATAAGTTAAGTAAACATTTTGCTCATATTTATGGATCCAATTAAATTACAATTCTATATTCTAAAGTATATATGCTACTTTTGTGTGTTTGAGTGACTTTATAACGAAAAAAACTACTTATGAATTCATTAGTATCCATTTACTTTCATTTTTTTTTAAAACTATTTTTATGATATATTTTTCTTTCTAAATTTAAAAGGTGCTAGCGGAGACCATGTTTTAACATACATGTACCCTGCGGAATCAGAAGACTTTGCAGGTGCAGACGCGTCGAAATTGGACACATTTGTATTCGATTCGGTCAAGGTATGAATTGCATTGCATAAAAGAATATTCTCATGATTTTTAAAATGTTAAAAATTGAGAATGTTTAGATGATTTGTTTATATTGTTTTAAAAACATTGGTATACCTTAATCCTAAACTTAATCATACACTTCAGTCGTCCTAAAACTCTTTCGTAACGCATTTAACGTTTCTATGTAACTGCAAATACAAATTGACGCGATGATGTAAACCGATATTATATGAAATTCAACGAATTTAACATGCTAATTTCCTTTTGTTTTCAGGATTTTTTCACCAAAGCTCGAGAGGATAAAACGCTTCGAGATAAAGTCAACCAAGACAAAGTTGTATTTTTCTTGCATCTCCTGGGAATCGATGTGAACGGACACTCTAATAAGCCAAAATCAAGGTAGGTAGCATAAATGGCTTTTCAATAAACTTAGCAGTTTATATTAATTCCTCTCAAGAATCGGAGAATAGTTTGTAAAGTTTTCTCATTTGCTTTGAAAATTTGTGACCATAGAGTACATAAAAAATATTGGTAAATCAAGGTAAGCGATATAGATGCTTTAAAACATGCTATACTTCTGTAAATTAATATTAGTTTTCCCAAGAAATGTGCATCTATTTTCGAAAAAAAATCTCATGTGATTTTGTTTTATGTATCTTTGAACAGAGAGTACATTGAAAATATTGGAATTGTGGATGCGGGCGTTAAAGCAACCGTGCAGTTGTTTGATGAGTTTTACAACCACGACAATCGAACATCCTTTGTTTTCACTGCTGATCATGGAATGACACATTGGGGTAAGTATTTCATTTTCTTCAACACAAGTTTTAGGTTTTACAATATATATTAGCTGTATATATTAATTCTAGTCATATTCGACCATTCAATAATAAAGAATGAAACAAACAGTTGAAAACTAAATTTTATATATGTGGCCTGACTTTTGATGAACATGAAGTATCGCAAAACTTGCTTCAATGTTTAATAATATATGAAGTTGAACAAGAATTAATGTATTTTTATTAAAAGGCTTATTGACCTCATATATTATTATATATATATATTTCTGAACAAACCCAACTTAGGTTCACATGGCGCGAGTGATCCGTCGGAAACTCTCACTCCATTTGTCGGCTGGGGAGCTGGTATCAGAACAGCAGAGGCTACAGATCACAATGATGTAGTTGACTCACATCAACAAGGTGCTTTATTTTAAAGATTATCTTAGTTTTGAAAAAATAAATATATATTGATATCATTTACTGACTTACGCAATGTATAATTTCTGTGACTAAACACTGACGTTCTTGTGCTACTGGTCTTTCAAAATAGCTGTTTACCAGGGTATCGTTTGATAGTAGATACAAAGTATTCATAATTATAAAACCAGTATAAGTCTCGAATATCAGCTCAAATTTGTATATTGGTTTCAGATTGGCAGCTTAGTGGTATACGACGAACAGACGTTAAACAAGCTGATATAGCCAGTCTCATGAGCGTCCTGATCGGTGTTCCATTTCCTGTCAACTCCGTGGGCACTGTTCCATTGCAAGTTCTCAGTGGAACTCCTGAGTTCCAGGCCCACAGCCTCTATGCAAAGGCCCGACAAATGCTGCAGCAATTTCATGTCAAAATGCAGCAGAAACAGGATACAACGTTGTCGGCGCTGTTCACGCCTTTCAAGTAAGGATTTAGGTTTAAGAGGGAAAATAACTCTAATTTAACGATTCTGGGTTGATCTTCAAGTCACAAAAGAAAATTTTAATAGATAATATCTACATTTGAGCGAGCTCATTTGAATCTGGAATTTATATGGAAAATGAATATCTAAGTTAATGATTAATGCATGGCTTTTCCGTTTTCAGTTTAAATAAATGTATCGACGTCTCATTTGAATAAACTTAATCAAGCTTTTAATGTGGAAAATTGTATTGGAATATCTTTGATGTTAACAGAATGCTTGACGGGGAGCGCGAGCAAGCTATGATTTACCAAGTGGAACAGTACATCACAGAAGAGCAGTATGGTCAAGCTATCGAGCTGTCTCAACGCCTTATTGACTTGGCCCAAGAGGGTTTACTATATTATCACAATTACGACAGACTTTTTTTAGGGTAAGATATTCGATTCAAATTTAAAACGAAAGTGGTAGAACTTTTTCGAGATTTAAGGAGTTCAAACAACTGTGAACTATGATGGATTTCGAAAGAATGACTTAGCACTACTTGGTAATTTTTTAAACTATTATTTTAGCTGTTGGACATGAAATGATTAGACTTTATAGTTGAGGCTTAACGCACGACCTAATATAGTCACTTTTAACATACTTTTTTCGGTTACTTTGTGAATGAGTGTTTATGAGTTCCATTAAGAAAACTTTTGTATAATCAAATCATTTTTTTCTTTCAGTACAAGCATTACACTTGGCTTCATAGGCTGGACGGCCTATGTGGTTGTGATTATTCTTCAAAATCACACGTTGATCGCAGTGCCTGGCTCCCCACATCGCCTTCACCAAGATAATAGTCCGTTTTGGAGCAGTGAAAAAGGCGTGCGCATACTCTTTACCATATTAGGAATTATAATCGTGTTTCTTCTTTATGGTGAGTTTCGTAATTTTCAGTATTTTTTTCAAAGCATCTTGATATCTACATTTTAACTTGGATACATGTGTCATTTATTACTGCAAAAGGTTGAAGTAAACAGATTCAAGATAGTTTTGCTGTCTTTGTTGTATTCTTTAAATGCACCGATATCTCTCTATTTCAAACAGTTCAATCACTGCCATTTACCCATTACCTCTACACGCTACTCCCTGTGGTGCTTTGGCATAAAGTTTTCCAAAAGTAAGCGACCTTGTCATTATATAGTGAAGAACCTTTGAAGACCTTTGATTGGTATTTGAAAAACCAACTTGTGCACTTTTGATTTTGATAGATTATTTTTTCGTAAACTGTTCTATATCAGCAATTGAGATGTTAATGCGGCCAATACTTTACACTGCTGATATCCGACAAAACTTATCCTGAAAGTAAGATATTTCGATGATGATCAACTTATATTTTGATAATATCCTTACAGACGCCGGGTGATTGTTGAGGCGTACTATTACGTCACAGATCACGGTCTCACTCTACACACATTGGCCGCCATTTTGCTTTCTGCAGCAGGCCTCGAGACAATCGTAAGCAGATCTAAAGTTTTATTTCTCCAGATCTAAGCAGTTCCTTGTCTATTGATAAATGGTTTTCGTAGTTGGCTAATATAAATGGAATAGAAATCGGTCCTAGACGTATAAGAAACACTTCATTATTGCTGGCATTTTGCAATCTTAAAAAACAAAATATGCAAGAAGTTTAGAATTCATATGCTTTGTTATATTAATTGATTTTCGTAAAAACTGTATCATTTTTCCATCAATATTGATACAGTAGACTCTCGTTAATCGGAACTCCTCGGGACCAAGCAAATTGGTTCCGATTAACCGTGGGTTCCGATTAATAGTATTTTCCAATATTTTTGGAAAAAGGTCAATAGCACTATATTTTTGTAAAAGCTAAATCTTACTTAATCTTCTGCGTTCAGAGGGGTCGAATATAAGCGTGAACTCGTTTAGTAAAATAAATATCATATATTTCCTTAATTTTAAATGCAACAAAATATTAATTTTGCTCAATTTACCACTTCATCCATATTTTTTTCATATAAAGCAAACGTCTTTAATTATGAATCACACATCTCAAGACACACAGTCAAGTGTACCTTTACTCCACATGTTTAACGGACACTCTTTATCCCAACCCCTTTACAGTCAAGCGTACCTTTACTCCGGCGAAACCCTTGATTCTCTCCTCTTTATGTTAATGGACCATACCTCTATGTATGCTTTGTACTCAAAGGAAGGTGGCAAAGTGTCAACCCCATCAGTTCATAGGATGACACCCTTTATCGATACCCCTCCCTTCTAAATGGTTCTGTTTATTGTAAACAAAAGATGCGCCTTAAAGAAAGTATGGTTTGAATGAACATTAAGGAGCTTATGTTTTTATATATTTGCAATAGCAATGATGACTTAATAAGTTGA
>LQRL01027899.1:0-12039 GCA_001703475.1 Hydroides elegans
AAGATAAAGGTTCGTTTGAAAACATGGGATGTCCCTTTATTATGTTTCAGAATAATAAAGGGACACCCCATGTTTTCAAACCAACCTTTTTTAGCTACTGACTACACCTTCCCTACTCCGTAAACTTCTACAATACCGTCAAAATCAAACTGGTATATTAGCCAGAGCTACCGATGAGAGTTGAAAGTTGATCTAAGAACAAGATTACAGTTCCTATTTAAGATAAGCACGAGACAGTGGCCAGATCTAGTGATCTATTAAACAAGCACAAAATGCATTATAATGCTAAAACTCATTGTTCCATGTGTGTCAAGAATAGATTAGGCATTCGAGCGAAAGAGACTGAAATATAGTGACTTATGCAGTAAATGTGAAGAAAATGGATGAAGTTAATGCCTTTTCCCGGTTGAAAAATGATCTAGAGGATTTGCGGAAAAGGCAGAAATCAGAACAATAGGCGAGATGGGGCTAACAGGTAAAGAGCGAGGCAAGGCCATAGAAGAATCTGCAGATAGAGCATTGACTTGGCTGTGGATGAAACGAAAACAAAGGCAGAGAAGCGACTACTAGGCTCATAGGCATGGGAGCTTATTTGTCTCATTGGTACAGCAGACGGAAGATGTTTTAAGTTTAAAGAGCCAAAACATAAGCGAGATGGGGCTAACAGGCAAAGAGCGAGGCAAGGCCATAGAAGAAGCTGCAGATAGAGCATTGACTTGGCTGTGGATGAAACGAAAACAAAGGCAGTGGAGCAGCCATGGGCTTATGGGCACGGGAGCTGATTTGTCTCGTTGGCATAGCATGCAGAGGATGTTTTAAGTTAAAAGCGCTAAAACATCTGAAGACTTTACTGAGGACAAGCGAGCCTAGGCTAGAGAAATCTTGTACCTTACTCGTTTTACTCGTCAAAGAACTACTAGAATTGTTAGAAAATTATGTGCATTGCACAATTGGGGATCACTTTATCTTTATTTATTTATTAGTAAATTCTTATTTAGCGCATTTTCCTTCTTTAGCACAATAAGGGTTTACAATAAAAAAAACCGACGGGTCCTAATCAAAATGGCTATTGACCCGAGGGAAAGTATTCTGAGGGCCAATAACCATTTTGATTAGGTCCATATGAATTTAATTTCGTTTATTACATGTCATTTAAGTAAAGAATTATAAAGTACAGGAGTTCAGAACCAGAGAACAATTTCAACAGTGGTATTGTCCGGGTGATATTGTCCTTCATATTGCTTCAAACATGTAAAAAATAATGTATAATAACTTTGAACAACTAAAAAAATATATAATATAAATCAAATATGAATATGAAAGATGAATAAAGATATAATAAACAAGCGAAAACAACGGATAACTATTTATACATACCCGAGTAGCATTAGCTTGTGTAAATAACAATATTTAAATCGCTTTCTTTTAAACGTTTAATTACTGCGTATGTCCAAAGGTAAACTATTCCAAAGAGCAGGAGCAGATTTGCTAAACGCACCTTTACCGTATTTGCCAAATATTCTATTACCGAGACGAGGAGGCGAAGAGGGCGAGTATGCATGAATCCCTCTTTTGTACAAATTATCGATTATTTTCATTTAATTCTACGATCCTTTTTGAATATAACAGTTATGAAATTCAGATATAGAAACACTAAACTAATAGTAAAAATGAATATGATTTTGTGCCTAGTACTTGTCCAAAATGTGATAGCGGCAAAATCGGAAACGAATTTCATGTTCTTCTCAAATGTGAATTAAAAAAAAGAGGATCGTGAAATTCTTTTAGGAAAAGAGCGTTTTTAGCATGCTTATATGTTGCTTTCAGCAAAAGAATGAGTAACTGTACTGGATGTGCAGAGGAAAATGGATGACGCAAAGAGAAGAATCATGCAAAAGGAGCTTGTACCCATAGTAGCACAGGGACGACAGGGCTTGACGTTAGCGATCAAAATAGAGTGCAGCCGACACAAAAAAGACGGAGGATCATATAGAGCGAATCGCGAGAAAGCAAGCCAGCGGAAAGCGAATTCACTCGGTACACAAGGGGCATGAACAAAGTGGGAGTCGGCAACGCCAAGAAAGATAACGTAACACTTCAGCTTGGGTTCCTTCTACGAAGCGTATACGACTGATACCCATCCCTGCGAATCTAAAAAGGTGGTAAAAAACTGAGATCAACAATTGCGTTATGAGCAAGAGAAGATGCACCCTGGTGCACGTGCTATCATAATGCAAAACCGCTCTTATGCAGGGCCGGTATCGATGGAAACACGATTAAGTTTTAGATGTACTAGTAACAATACTAAACACTTTCAGGAAGACATAAAACGCACAAAACAACTAAGTTTTATCAATTTTGTTAAACCAGGAGTAACACCGAAGAAGACGTAAAAACAACAAATTGATGATAATTGTTTGATCAAATGTGCAAACTTTTGCTTATCGACAACATGCAAAACGCGCTTTAATGTCCAAATCACTTTATTTATTATGCGCAACATTGAATATGGAATCCCTTTGCTATTCACCAAACACTTGATTTTAAATACGGTGCACTGACTAAAAACATATTCGTTGTTTCATCTTTTTGATAATGTTTGACAACGATGTGCTAAATACATATATACTTAAGGACAAAAACGATCGCCCATATTTCGGTAGGCAGCGAGTATCAACACCTAAGCAGGGTTGCGAAATACGCCCAACACACTTTCAAGATAGGTTTGGAAGTGTCTTATAGACAGCACGGACAATGCATGGTCGGCATAAATCGAGGATAAACGCCACATTGCTTTACGACGTTTGTGTGAAAAGTATAGGCTATATCCTGTAATGGTCCCCTTTAATCCGTTTAGAGGGCTTAAATCACTATGATGTTTCGTAAATGGGAAATTAGCCATAGGGGGACTGATACAGTATATAGCCAAAGTATATTCGGCTACGAAGAGCCTTCGTTGGTATCGTACGTGATAACCGAAACAGCGCTTACAGTTCCAACGGGCTTTAAACCACACCGGACTATCATGGTCTTATAAAAGGCGGAACAATTTCGTGTTTAGCGATGATTCGCGCATTATATTGTTCCAAAATGACGCACGACAGCGGGTGTTCCGAAGACCGGGAGAGCGATATAGTTACTCCTGCGTCCAGCAGATTGATGGTTAGCATACCGCAGTATTAGATCATCAGAGTGATTATGCCGACGTCAAGACGTGTTGGCTCACTGATTGACCTATTGGATACCCTTGCAAGCTACAAGCAATCATGGGTAAGTAAAGGTTTAGAAACTAGAAATCGGAAAATTCAGGCGTGTGTGATATTATGTCTATTTATGACAAAGTTATCTATGACAAGAACATGTTATTTTGTGTTATCGTTGTAGACATATAGGTCAATCTTGTGTGAAAAATTGAATAAATCCACCCACCACTTGTTTGTATATAAATATTTACTTTTAATAATGCAGAACCCTTTTCCTTTAGTGTATAATCGTTGGAAACAACAATCTTCTTTGTCAAATAGACTGAAATATATCATCGCAAAATATTGATTAATGTAATTGAATAATTTTGCACATATCAATGATTTGACATAACATCCAACTGTTTTTTTCCCCTCAAAGCTGCACTTAATAAAACTAATAAAGCCAAAAAACATCTGGTCAACATGTGTACGATGAATGAATAAATAAGACAAATAAAGAAAATTTAAAACATATTTTTCGAAAAGCCAGATAAATTGAAGCTAGGTACATCATGACAACACTTTCAATATTGAAACATGCTTTTTTTCAAATAAACAGCTAAAATTCAGGGTAAAAACTACAAAATGTTTGTCTGAAGCAAGGCACATTCTAAAAACACTCTCAAATAGCATTTGAAGGCACCAGTAAAGCGGACTATTTAGAATAACAATCAACCTGAGTCAAATAAAATCATAATGATAACTATATAATGATAATTATGAGTTCCCTCTTTTATAAAAAAAAACCACATAAAATATAAAATAAAGGATAAGAAACATTTATAAAACAAATTACAATTCCTTGGAAACACACTTTGTGTTGTTATGTCTTACAATAAAAAAAGAAAAGTCCAATCAATTAGCATTTACATTGTTATATGGTTTTTGCAAATGGCATTTGGGGCTCGAATTGTTATGAATAATAATATAATGTTAAATTACGTTAATTCATGCTTAATTTAGATTTTCGATTTTTCATTTTACACTAAACATATAAACACAGCCACAATTTGTTTCCAACTGCAATGATCAGTTTAGCCAGACTTAATTCAATTTTAATGTAAAATATTGTATTTGTTTTACCTTTTATGATAATCATACAACAATTATATACAAATCAAACACAAACAAGAATATTGATATAACAGAAGTCAATGTTTTTCATCTGTCTTTTCAGTGATCCGTAAAATACTTTCAGTCATATTTATCCTCTCTTCTTGCGTTTCTACCCACCGCATTTCGAAATTGCTCAGAGCGGAATTCAATCTCAGACTCACTCTCCTCTCTTTGCAATTCCTGTCTCCTATCACTTCGACGCATTTGTCTTTCTGGCGCTGGTGAAGGCAAATCATCGTTGTGTTCATCAGTTGCCTCTGACGAAGTAATAGGCCTTTGTGAACGGTTCTGCTTTGATTTACTTTTTGGAGTTTCGTCGCTTTGATTCAGAAATTTCTCTAATACTCGCTGCGCCGCCTGTTCTGCCGTTTGTTCTATTAGTACTTCATGTCGTTTATGTATTTCCTTAATTTCTTTCCTGTGGCTCATCAGATCTTGCTTATGATCGTCGAGCATTTTTTCCACCGTTGATTCGTGATTTTTAGTTATGCTTTCTATTTCGTCTTTGTGTTGTTCTCTTTCAGTTTTTAATTCGAGTTGCGTTTTCTCAAGTTTTAAACCAAGAGTTGACTTTTCGCGTTTGATTTCATCTAAATGTTGATTCAGTTGTTCGATTTCATGTTTTAGTTTTTCGTTATCGTGTTTTGTTAAGTCTTTTAGATTTGAATAGCCGCCTTCAATCTGTGCCTTTAAATTGGTAAGTTTTTGCAGTTCAGAATCAAACATTTCAAGGATGGTTTTCTTATCAAGTTTGTTGGTAGGGTTTGGATCACGCGCTTCATTGATTATCGTCTTTAGCGTTTTCATGGTGATCCATGACGCTTCAAGTAAATCATCATAACCTGCTTGCTTTGTAACTACTTGTTGTAGCTGGTCCTTTAAATCTGCTTCTGTTTTTGCCCTTTCAATGCATTCTCCACATGATGGTGGTGAATTAATATCTTCCAATTGCTCTGTGCCATTTTTATCTCTGCTTGTACTTCTTGAATAAAATATTTTATCGTCATCGTCCGGTCCGAGTTTACGCAATCCCCCGCCATCTTCCTCCCTCCTCTCCTTTTTCTCAAATGTAATGTGTCTTGCTACAATTTTATTAAAGTCACATAGTGGTGGGCCAACCAGATAAGTTTTCGTCACAACTTCTTCCTTTTAAAACAATGATAAAACTCTTTATGATACATATAATTAGTCTATATAATAAGCCAACTAAAATTTAAAAACATTTCATTTAAACTTACAACAATGCTTCGATTGATCAAAGAGACAAATATTTTTGACGCATTGTATTGTTATCCATCGATATCAAAACGTTTTTCTTACTTTTTTATAAACGCCAAAATAATGAAAACTAATAGTCTTCTATAAATATTTGCTTGAATGAAAATATATAACGCGGTAAATGAATTATATTCATATATTTGTAAGCGATATAAGCACCTGTTCATATGCTTCTTTCTTTCCAATCTGTTCTAGTAGTTGTTCTCTAAGGTCAACTGCGGTTAGCTCCCTGTCAATACATGTTACACAGAATGAAATTTGATCAAAACCATCTGATTCTGTTTAGATTGTACTAATACTTGTTATTCTAGAATCGATTGATTCATTCTCAGACTCGTCATCGTTTGTTTTAACCCTTTGCAACCCACCACCGTTTGTTCTTCTTTCCATCCTTGTAAAGAAAACATTTTGTTGGCATTTTTATCACCACTCAATGACCCTAAGTCTTCATTATATATATATATCGTTGTTTTGGATGTGATTTATGTGACCTTATGTTTGTTTGGGAATACCTGATTTGTTTTTGCGGTTCTTTTTCGACTTTTTTCGATTCTGTCTCATATTTTGGATTAATACTCCTTGATATTTTTGACGATTTATGTCTGGTTTTAGGCCTTACACCCGGAACCTTTGAAACTTCCTGAAATACACAACGATATATTCAATGACTTGCTTATATAGATGAATTATTCAGGAATATCTGTGATAAAATGAAAAATCAGAAGTATACAATAGTTCTGGAAGACGTGATTTTAAGTAACTGAATGTAAATGAAAGACAAAAAAACATTTCTTGATTCTTGTGAAATCCATGCTACAAAAGCTTAACATATCATCATCTTCACCACAAAAACTATTACTGGTATGGATATCAGCCTTATTAATCATACAAACTCATATCGAATACCAACACCATTTGAGCCCCTATATACATCAAACCCAATAAGAAACTAAATCCTTCACTATTGTTTCAGCAAGGCAACGTTACCCTCTTTCATAAAAAAATGAACCCGACGATCCAAAAACTATCGAATGTTTGCCCTGGCCTCAGTGTTTGCTAAACTATATCAACAGCTCATATCCTGCCGATTTCTCGATTATGTGTCGCGTAATGGATAGATCAATCTTTCGCTTCAGTTGATATTTATACACAATATCAACGGTACGATTGAGCACAATCAGATTCTACATTAAGTTCTTTCTAGAGTCACTGAAAATACATTGCATTGCACCTTCTTTGACGTAAATGCCTTTTTGGTCCATAAGTCACTTTCTTACAAATTCATGCATTGGAAGATATAAATACCAATCAACATCAGAAAATAGAAAAAATAATCTCAGATTACAGTTTATTTAATGTTTCTGTGTTGGGCCCAGATTAGATATCCAATCACGAATGCCACGCCCTTAGCCACACTAACTCTAAATTGAAAACAGATACAATGTAAATGCAGCATTTGATAACAAGGTTCTTTGTGAAAGCGTGTAGTCTGGCAAAGGTTCTATGTCTGTGTATTTCAAGAAAAAATCTAAAAAAGGCTAATCCAGGGGAAAACATCTTAAATTGTTATAAGATGATTTGAATAATTTTCAAAGAATTATTTTATGGTATGATCATATAACTCATATAATTTGGTTCAAGTATTCTTAATTGAATTGTTGTACTTGAAAGATAATCATGTTACATGGATACCAGTGTGCTTTAAATTACTGAGAAATATTCTTATGTTTGCGGTTAATGCATCAATAGATATCAATGACACCAATTCAAATCGCGTTGAGGAAAATAAAACTATAGCAAAAGTGGCCTCTGAATACCATGAGACTCTTAATCATGTATTAAACAATAAAAACATGATGGAAGATAGATGCACAGTTTATATTTCCAAGATTATATTCGAAACCTAAACCCGACTACAACGTACACTTTAAATTATATGTTGATATTGGTGATACACTAAAATGCATATATAAAATACCCTCTGGCTTTCTAGTCAAAGCACAAAGACAAGACATTGTATGCATAGATCGCCCTAACTCATCTTTATACAATATTCAAAAGTCACAATTTGTTTTGAAACGAATTCGATGTGGCTTATAAAGGAACACTCAAGGGGTTGACTATTTTGCTGTCGATAATTTTTAATCACAAGCCTATTAAGCGCATGTGTAATATATTTTTTCTAAAGGTTTTGTTAGTTTGACAATTCGCCGCTATTGCTCAGTAAAAATCTAGCTGTGTACAAATAAATACTTGATATTGTTCTCTGAAGCTCGTCAGATTCAATGTCTAATGTATTCTGCTTATGTCTTACGATAATAAATATCCAAACACCATTCAAGGATATAAGGAGTATCATTTATTTCAATTTGTTAACATTTCAAACCCGTGATCAAACAATACGTTGGTTTTACCAATTATGTTTAAGTCAAGCAATAATGAAACAAATGAGTCATACTCACTTTGATAAGTTGCTGTACAATTTGTCTTTTTATATTGATATGTAGGTTCTCAAAAGGGCTGTTTTTAAAAGCCTTTACGCCAGCTTTGATGCATTCATCGATCATTTGACCTTTGATAATTGCATGATCCGTCTTCGTACCAAAGGTGTGCTCTATCAAATAATCCCATATGGCATAAACAAGTACTTCCTCTTTAATTTTCTCCTTTAACTTTGTCCATCGTTTTGGAAGTTCACTTACATCCTGAAACAGCATGATAAGATGGGTGTAGCTATTTGTATAATGCATAATTAAAAAGTCAAATCATTCATATCTCAACTTATTTTCTAAATGATTAGCATGAACATATACTTTGGATTGATTATCTGACAGAATGCCATGTGACATGTTTCATCTGTACAGAAAAATCCAAAACACTTACCCCGTTTTATTAATATAATGTTTATTTCATGCACCAGGCTTAGCTGGTGCATGAAATAAACATCAACTATGATTGAATTTAAGATTTATATAAAAAAACTTAAATGATGATTAATTGCAAAATGCGTTTCGAATTAATGAAAAATAATTTCCATTAGATCTTATATAACATTATTGGGTTAATGAACATATACCTTGAATACACTCGTGACGAAATAAGTCGTTGCAGAATCATGGTGAGAGCGGATGTATTTCTTGATATCGTCGATCGTATCGTTTGTCAGTTGTATTAATGTCTTAAGTCGCGGAAGAAATTGATTGATAATTGATCTTTTCCAATTATGCACTTTAGGCTCCAAAAAGCTGCGAATATCATGTTGATTGGTCATCATTTAAATGCCTAAAATTATAAATAAATATAATCATTTCAGCATAAGTGTGATTTAGTTAACATGATATAAATGACCAAGTCACTCTAATATGGACGAATGTATTATTAATATGATTAAATATAATCAAATAATAAATATTCCATTGACGCTATTCAATCTTTGAATAATAAAGATTGCTGTGAGACATGAAAAAAAAAGAGAATTTTCATGCTTCAATTATGTAATTGTGTTCAATCCTATTTCATGCTGATTAAAGTAATGTATGGATATTTTGACGTTTTCTCAATGAATATTGAAATTCTTATGTTGTTTCACACTTGTTTAAATATGTCTATTGCTGTTAATTATAGGTGTTTCTTTTTTTCTATCCACGGCAGTTTAGACAGTACATTTTAGTTTTGTTTACCTACCCCTGATATGTGAACATAGCACACTAGTGAATTGCAATTGACTCGAGTCATGCATAATCAAAGCGAATGATTCATGCGGTAAATTAGAATATATCTATTTCTAATTCTGCAAATGCAATCAAACGTTATACATGTATTTGAAATCTTATGCTGGTAATCCGCTTAGCATAATACCCTTTATGTCGAAAGATGTGCGACTAAATTGATTCTTTTCTTAAAACTTTGGATATATTCACTTTGCATTCAGAGGCGATTTTGAAGTAAATTATGTAAGGTTTTACATAGTTTTTAGATGACAAATCATTTTGACCTACCAGTTAACTTGGTACCGTTTGAAACATATAATGATGAAGTTTAATTTGATATAATTTGAAATAAAATCCCATCGTGGGAACATTATTTAAAATACGATAAAAAATGTAGTAGACTGCCATTTAACCCAATGTTAAACGCCAACTAATATATGAAAATTTAAGGGGCTTTTTCGTTAACAATGCCTTTTGAACTACCAGTAATCTTGGTACCATTGGAAAAAGCTGAAGATGAAGTTTGATTTGATATCATTATGAATAAAATCCTATCGTGGGAACATTGCTCAAAAACTTAGTAGACTGCCATTTAACCCAATGTTAAACGCCAACTAATATATGAAAGTTGATGGGGTGTTTTCGTTCACAAAGCCTTTTGACCTACCAGTTAACTTGATGCCGTTAGAAACAGGACAAGATGATTTTTTACTTAAACAATTTTGAATAAAATCTTAACGCGGCAACATACCGTAAAACTTAATTTAAAAACTTGTATTTTCCCATTTAACCACATGTTTAAGATTTTTTAAGCTCTTCATTTGAGGCACTGTAGACGATGCTCTTAATCCCGATGTTCACAAAAGCGATAAAGAGGGGGTTGAGCAAACAAAACTAAAGTGTACCAAAAAGGGCGATTTAAACTGCCGTGTATCAACTGGGGCAAAACAATCAACAGACACTGCTTCAATAAAAAGACACTTAATCTTCATTATTCCTGTGAATAGCTATTACAAGCGGCTACCCAGGTTCAATATAAAACTAAATTATGGTTTAGCTGTATTAAAACCTAAATGCTAAAGGGGTTTCTTCATTGTACTTGTTCATTTCTAGTTTTATATATATTCTATTTATCTGCACAACGATGGAAATATTCCCGTATTCAATTAAATTTTGATATCCCTGCCATAAGAATAAATTTATAAGCAATAAATATACCTTTATTATATAAATGTGTCATATGTTAAATCATTAATGAACTTCAAAATTACGTGATATTACTATTTTGTGCTTTACGCAACCAAGAATGGTGACAATGCTAAAGTTAAGTTGTTCCCTTTCACACTAGATACATAAGTATATAACTTTTGTATGGCCTACTACTTCATTTAAAACTATATACAAATGGGCTTATGGGCATTATGATAACTTTCAAGTTTAAACACAATAACTTAATTATTACTCATGTCTTCATTTAAGTTCGAAATAATGTTCTATTCGCATCATGATATTACCCAGACTGACTTGAACGTTTATTTTGAATGTTTCTAATCGCAATCAGTTGTCGCTTTCATTCATTTATCTTATTATTGTCTTCAGCATTTGTTATATGTGAACAGTCGCACATAATTGGTAAATATCAATAGGTCAGATTTAGCACCTTGAAGTTCCACATTTTAAGGAACGTTGCCCTATACCCCTTATGTGTTAAGACCAGTTTTGCACTACATGCCGTAAACACGAGGCAAGATGCTCGCGTTTTAGCATTGAGATGCATTGAGTTAGATGGGAGAACATGGGTGTGGGGTTGTTAAAAATTAAATATTGAGCTAAATATATCATATAGCGGCGTAATATTTGCTGAAACGTTTGTGTGAATTGTGTCCCCAACGTTGCAAAATAAGAAAATTGTAGAAAATAATTGATAGTATATCTGAAATATCCAATTTAAGAGCCGAAACAATGTTTTTTAAAGGAATCAAAGTTATATTTGCATGTATAAATTATCAAATCTAGTCTTATAATATGATATAAGGTTAAATATCTTTTTATAGCGATTAATATATTTGTACATATGAATTATAATGCATAATGAATTTATTCTAAGTGAATTCAAATTATTTAGATATGATATCAGGCAAATTATCTTTATACCATTAGTGCAATCATTATAAAATGTTTTATAATCTATTGTCTCAACATCAAGGTTATAATTCGATTAATAGTTTAATAAAACGATCCGTGAAAATCATGGATCCCTTATCGAAGTTAATTAAATGTTTGTAACTCAAAAATCAGGTCATATGCCTCCGAAAGACTGAAAAAAAATGTGAGTAAAAAATCACTTCGACCGAAAATATTCCAGTTGAACATACGTGGGGAAAAGCGTTGAATTGGGATTCGGATATGAATTAAAGTAACAATAAAATATTTTATTCAGACTAGAGTCTTCCATACAAGGTGTTGAAATAACGAATTGAGAAAATCCAATGGAGAAAACCCCAATCGGAGAAAATGGAGAAAGCCCCAAAGACGTTTGCTATCAATTGGTGAAAACCCCAACATTGAACAATCTTATTTGTTATTACAATTATTATTTTATTAATCCACGCTTGATTCACAAGACGTTGGTAATTTCAACAAAATATTGTCGTGAGTTAATGTTTTTTTCTGTGTATTTTTATGCCCGT
>LQRL01027899.1:12049-22855 GCA_001703475.1 Hydroides elegans
AAGACCATCAGGGTCAGTTGCAATAATTAAGGTTTTAGCTTTAATGAATTTATGAATGAGTTTTTTTACATTTGATACAAAAACTCTACGTTGTTAAAAAAATCAATTCTTTAACGTTTGTTTTGGCGAAAATCGCCACATTGATTTCGAAAAGCTTGCTTTTCAATGTCAGTGTATGTGCTAAAAAGTGAGAACTTACAAAGAAAGACAGATTTATTTGTAACAAAAGGAAGTGGATAAAAGATGTAAATAAATAAATGTGTTTATCTTGAAGGTTTGGGACAAACGATGACAAGAAAACATCAACAGATTTATTTGTGTACCAGATCTAATACACACATCTTATACACATCTAGTAATACAACTGCACACCGCACACACAACTGCATGCTCAGCAATGCCCCGTGTTAATGCAAATAGCTCTTATCGTATGAGCCTTATTGCGACGTGTGTTGTATCTAATGACGTACAAGTGTGCTTCACGCTTTGACATCTGATCTTATTCCTGAATATTGGTAAATATCCTATATTTTGAATCCTGAGTTTTCAAAACCATAGTTTTATGTATATCCGCTTATTTAGAATACTTAGAATAGAATAATAGTTAAAATTGAATATAAATATTTACAAATTATTTTGCATTTCGCACAACCACCCTTCATTTTATATATATATCTGTGTTCATTAAGTTTATTAAGTGGCCTTAAGCAATAAGAATGAATGTGCATTATTTGTATACACACCCTCAATTTCAATTTCATTTCCTCTGTATTTATTAGACTATTTAGAATTTATATATAGAAAATAAAAACGAGTAGAATTTGCTTTGCCATAAGCTCTGTGCACGATATATTACCTACTCCAACAAATGTTTACTCTGTTCGTGGACATTGAGTGAGGACCCATTGCGTAAACTATGCTGCAAGAGAACGTCGCTCATGCATGTGTTATCAGCCTGTAGAAAAGCCTTAGCCGACGAGAGATATGTGGAGACATAACCAGGTGCAAGAAGTCCTAGCTTTATGTATCGACCTGTGAATGAGAAATCAGCTCAGTGTCGGTGATGGGAAGGGACCACAGTTTATCAGCTTGGTCAGAGAGGCTGAGTCAACACGCGAAAAGCAGTTGAAAATTGAGACAGGAGGGATACTGACAACAAGTAAAACTGGCAAATGCGGACTGACATAAACAAGCAACTAGCATTTCCGCAGCATATAGCTGTTACGAATCTACGACCAGACAGTTGTGGTCACAAACCAAAAAGAAAGTAGCGTTAATAGAGCTTACAGTACCGTATGAAGAAAGTGTAGATAAAGTTCATGAATGCAAGCGATTGAAGTACCAAGAGTTAGTGAACCAGTGCCAAGATAAAGAGTGGAAGACACGGTGTTTCCCAGTAGAAGAAGGATGTGATGGCTTCCTGGCAATGTCAGATGTGGAAAATGCTTGGGTGGCTTGGCATAACTGAGAGAGATAGAAAGAAAATCACAAAACAGACTGAGTTGCAAGCTGCAAAGCATCCTTATGGATTTGGTGCAAGAGAGAAGAGCAAAAATGCCTAGCGGTCCCAAGTAGGATTTGATAAACCACATTGGCACTATATGCAAGGACCGCACGACCGCCGAAGGAAGACGCATCCTGATTATGGGACCGGTCTGACGCCACCCAATGTTATAAGAAATACTATCGTCAGACCTTTTGATTACCTTACCACATTTTTGTTCTCCGTTTCTTCACTCATAACACGGATGTTTCTTTATTCTATATAGTTGTCATCTTTAATTGACACATTTTCTGATAGTCATAAATATTTCGGAGAACTTTTACTTTTACACAATGCTTTCATGACTGTATGGTAATTTGCGCTAGCCCATTTTCGCTTAGTTTATGCCTTTCACAAGGTACTTGAAAAATTCCCTAAAATTGACGTAAACATTTACTCTTGTCTTTTGCATGTACATTAATCTCATCAATTTAAATTACGATTCAGTGCACATTAGAATAGTTTTGACATCATAAAACCCGCCTTGATTGATTCATTTGTCAATCATTTGCCGTGTTTTATTTATATTCTGGTCTCTGACCAGACGCAATCTCAATCAAGTAATCATAGTAAACATATCAAACATGTGATCAATATATAAAAGCTGGTTGGATAACAAACGAATTATCTTCTATATTTTTAAGTTTATAAATGTATGTACATATTTCAGTTTTTTTTCCTATAATTTGTTTATACAATTAAGTAAATATTATAAGACTATAAAGCCTCTTTTAAATAATATTTATTCTAGATATTCTTAAGTATTCTTTTAATAAAATAAATACCTTCAAATTTTCGCAGTTTCAGCACGTCGAATATTCATGGATTATTAAGTATCATATTTTTTTATTTATGGCAAGTAAAAACGCAATTTTAAGTTGGCTTTACTTTTTCAAACAAATGCCTGCATTAACTTGAAATTATATCCTGCTTTGTTGATTGTAACTAAGAAAGTAGAATATATTTCGTCGGTTTGTAAACACTAACGTTACTTCTACTTTGGAGAGTAAATATTAAACCATTTCTAAAGTACGCACTGTTGTCTATTTGTCTATAAACGCCCCCAGGAGCCCTCAGGAGCCTGATATATGATTCGATCATTTTCAATAGGCGATTGTATATATACGGCCATTTATTCAAATATTGGGAGCAAATATCATTGAGGTTATCTTAACACATTATCTTAACATGCTATTTAATCTATAAATGATATTCCCATTTTACATTTAGACTGATTTATCTGAAACACTGTGATAATTATAGCATAAATTTGACAATGTTGTCTTTCAAGTTATACCGTTTCTCTTAATGACGAAGGCTAATTACAATCTGATGGTGAAAAACTATTTCAAATCGAAGCCTCATACTGAATAACAAATACAATTGGAATCTTAATGTTTTATCAGAATATAACTTGACTAACAAATGATAAAGTCTCAATATTTGTTTGGCTTTCATAATTTTGAGATGTTGCAAATAAACAATTTTTTTCTATTGATAATTTGTTTTGTTGAAATCGAATCCCATTTTATTTAGTTGATATTTTATGTTCTGACTTTAACTAGTTTAATCTCCTCTAATTGAAATATGTCCAACTCGATAAGGCCTTTTTTTATTTGAGGTTAAAACAGTTGATTGAACATCTGAAACATGTAGTTCATAGAATGTTTTTGAGACACAACAAATAATTACGTAATATATCAAATTCTATTTTACAGTTTATTGCAAGGCACACAACATATATGTAATTTAATTGCACAAGAATTGAGTATTTAAACTTAAGTATACATTACAATGAGTTAATATACGAATAAATATCAGTAACATGCTATATCATATATATATTCATTTAATATATATTTGATATAGCTATATATGACATACCCTTCGAAATTATGTTTCTTACATTGAAATTCGCTTTACTTAATTTTTTTCATCTCCAAATATATAGCTTCACATTGTGGCTACTATGCTATACCATTCTATTAATTCTTAATCTAGCCATAGTTGATAACTTCGCGGTGGTATCTTTATAGTTTTTTTTTTATTCTAAAAGAAAAATTTAAACAGTCGTCAGTAAAACGAAAACAAAATCCAAATAAGAAGAAAACCCCGTTTTAGACTGTGTAAAAAAATATAAATATTAACCTATATACATGTTATTTCAAAATCATAATATATTAAAAAGATAACAAATCTAGCAAAATATGTTGATATATTACATCCGAGCCAAGTTGGATATCAACATTTATTTTTTTGTATCATTATATACAAATAGAACATTTACAGATTATTGCAGATATCGATATATGCAAATATTGTTATAATATTTTCATTTATGTAATATTAATTGTTCAATTTGAAAATATAAAAATCACAAGTTCAAGCTTCAAGATTAATTTCAATTCTCGTTTTGTCATTTCAGCTTAATTTTGATATTGTCGTTTTCTTATTTAAAATATAAATACAATCCCAACTAGCCCTATTGCGATGCTGCACTGCATTTGTATGATTTTTATTACACTTTAAGGAAATTATATACAAAAACACGAAAGGTATTTAGATGTAGCTTATCATAAGTAAATGTTTATTTTGAAACGTTTTATCCTTTCAGTGGTCTGTAAACACAATCAATCATGTGTATACTCTCTTCTGGCTTTTCTACCCACTGCATTGCGAAATTTTTCCGAGCGGATTCGAAACTGCGACTCACTATCCTCTCTTTGCAATTCCCTTCTACTACCACTTTCGGGCGCTGGTGAAGGCAAATCATCAACATCTATGTTATTTTGCTTATTACGCATGGAATAAGAAGGTGGTTTGGATGACTGAGGGCGCGCTCGCGAAGGCTCTGCCAAATTTTGTCTTGGATTGGGAGAAAGAGCTGACTTTGGCCTTGAATGAATTCTTCGTCTTATCGTATTTCTTTTGTTGCTAGGATCAAAGTGATCACTACCTCTGCCATGTTCTGAGTAATGAACATCACTCTCGTTTTGTTCATCAGTTACCTCTGCCGGAGTAATAGGCCTTTCCGAACGCTTCTGCTTTGATTTACCTCTTGGGGTTTCGTCGCTTTGCTTTAGTAATTGATTTAAAACTCGTTGTGCCGCTTGCTGTGCCGCATGTTCTGCCGTTTGTTCTATTTGTAATTCATGTCGTTTATGTATTTCCCTAATTTCTTCCCTGTGGCTCATCAGATCTTGCTTATGATTGTCGAGCATTTTTTCCACCGTTGATTCGTGATTTTTAGTTATGCTTTCTATTGTATCTTTGTGTTGTTCTCTTTCGCTTTTTAACTCGAGTTGGGTTTTTTCTAGAGCTAAACCAAGACGTTTCTTTTCAAGTTCGATCGCAATTATTTGCTGATTCAATTCCTCGATGTTATTTTTTTAGATTTTCGTCATCGCTGAATTCGGTCACATTTGAATAACCCCCTTCAATCTGTACCTTTAAATGAGTCAGTTTCTTGAGTTCGGAATCAATCATTCCAATTATGGTTTCCCTATCGCGTTTATTGGTGGATTTTGGATCACGTGCCTCAGTGATAATCTTCTTGATGGTTTTCATGGTTTTCCAGGACGCTTTAAGCAAATGATCTTGATCGTTTTCCTTATCTTCTACCTTTTGTAACTGTTCTTTTAAATCTGCTTCTGTTTTTTCCCTTCCAATGCAACCTTTACATGAGATTGGTGAATTAATCTCGCCCGAATGCTCTGTGTCATTTTCGCTTCTGCTGGTACTCCTTGAATAAACAGTTTCACGATAAAGTCTATCATCATCGTCCGGCCCAAGTTCACGCCATCCCCCGTCATCTCCCTCCTTCCTTACCTTTCTCTCAAATGTTATGTTTCTCGTTACAATTTCATCATCGCTACTTATTGGTGGGTCATCATGAATATCCTTTCTGTCAATATTTTCTCGTCGTTTTACAGGGGAAGTTGTAGGTCTTTTGTATCCATCTCGAGAATCTGTCGGCCTAGTGGGCTTTGCTGATTCATGTCTAGGTTTTGGTTTCACATCTGGTGTTTGCACAACTTCCTCTTCCTTTAGATACAATGATACACATATTTTTGATACCTATTATAAATCTTTATGATGAGCCGGCTAAACATTTATAAATTTTCATTTAAAACTTATAACAATGCTTCAATTGATTTAGAGGCAAAATGTTAACGTATTGTATTGTTATCTATCGATATCAAAACGAAATGAAAACTAATACTCTTTTATTAATATTTGAAATTATTTGGTTGAATAGAAAAATATACCGCAGTAAATAAATTATATTCACATATTTGTAAGCGATATAAATGATTTGAGTGCGCCCTCGTTAAAAACCGAAAACAAAATTGCCTCGCAAACCTTTGAAATAGTGTTTCAGAAAACCCTTAGGAATATAAAAAAACCTGTTAAACAAAACAAATGCACCTACGTTTTATATTGTTTATAAAAGATATAATTACTTGTATATAAGAAAATCACTAACCTTGGTGACCCGCTTTACCAGGCTTCTTTTTTGAGTTGCAGTTCGTTGTTTCTTATATGGACTTGCGTTTATACCCTTGATGCCATATTCAATACATGTATCTTCCATTTGTTTTTTTATAATTGCGTGTTCACGCTTTTGACCGAACACGCGTTCAATGATATAATGCCATATTGCATTAATAAGTGAACCCTCTAACTTTTTTTCTAAAAGTTTCCATCGCTTGCCCTGCTCCTTGAGTTCCTGTAAAATACATAATTAATATGCCTATAATGTTAAATTTGTTCGAAACAGGCATGCAACTGCGACGGATAATGCATCATTTTGTCATTTTTATAAATATTCAAAAAGAAAAAAAATGAATTATATTTCACCTGAACAATATATTTTTTAAAAAATAAACTCATATTATGCTATCAATTTGTGAAGATGGAAAATTAATATTAGTCTGAATTATTTAATCACACAATCGTCGTAACACTTTTCAATTTCAAATGTATACTTTACAGCTATTTGTTGATACTTCGGAAAACACAGAGATATAATGCATATTAAACAATGTAAATAGTTTTGGGAGCTTAGAGTTTTGATTGACCTACTGCTATAATGTATTTGTGGCGTTTATTCGTAAATCATAAGTAAAGTGCTTTATGTCTTGATGATAAAACATGTTACATGGTATAACGGTTAATCGCTATTTGTTCTGTTTTTGCAGCAACTAAACATCACTTGTTTTCTCAGTTATATTCAGTTATATTTAAAAGATATCATAAATAATGTCAACTTAATATGTTTTGAGTGATAAAAACATCTCAATTTGATTAATTCGATTGTGAATGAATAGAAAGATTTTTAAAGAATCATACACACATTCACATATGCTTACAAAAATATGAATATCTTACCTTTAATGGACATGTAACAAAAAGCTTGTTTGCACGAACATGATGATTTCGTATATATTCTTTGATATCATCTATTATTTCGTTGGTGAGTGGCAGCAAAGTTTGAAGCCTAGCACTGTAGTCACAGATTGTGGTCTGTTTCCACATATGTACTCTTGGGGCTAAATATCTTATGATATCCTGCTGAATACTCATTTTTAAAGCCTACAATGAAAGATATTGATTTTTATGACAAATTATATTGATACCTATATAATACAAATATATGATTATGTTTTTATCAAACCAAATAAAACAAATATTAAATGAATCGGTAAATTCAATTGATTCGTTTGACATTGTTAAGAGCTTGTGATATCTGAATGACATTTTATATGAATTCACTACAAATACTGCATAAACAATCTGACACAATTTGTTTTCGATGAAAAAATGATAGTATCGCTTTAAATATTTGTTCGTAATAATATAACTTTAATAAACTAACCTACTCATTTGCATTGTAATGTAATAATGCGTTATATTTTTGTAAATCCTAATAACAATAACCAACAGCACTACATTTAATAAATGAAAAATCTTCCTAGTGGATTGACAGGGATTGAGAGGGATCTATAACAGCCAAGCATGAATACAACATAGTTGCAAGTAATTTGTGTTTTGTTCTATTTGATATACACTCTTATACTTATATGCTCGGGAAGACAAGTATGTCTAGAGGTGATAAGCTGGTAATATGTAGGCTAATGCAATAATAGTCACTATTTCAGTGTTGTTCTATATTCATGCTCTAGTTAATGTAATGCTTGCCCGAATAAACATACAATTATAGTTGAACCACAAGTAAAATGTGCTTTTATGCTACACAAATTAACAACAAAGAGATAATGCATATTTATCGAGAATCAAATTGTATTAAATGTAAAAAAAGTCGTGTAATAAAAATACTATGAAAACTTAAATAAATATAAATAGGGAAATATCAAATGCTTTTTGAGATATTGTATTATTGAGATATTTTCATGCCTATGAAGTACTGATCAATGTAATATAATTAGCGGTGTGTTAAGATACATTTGAGAACATATGCATCGAAAAACGTTAATTGAAGCTTATATTATAGATAGATCCATCTATATTTTTTCATATACATTTGACTCGTTATAAAAGGCAGGTATTCTCGATTATTTCATTAATCACTCTTTCTTTCTTACACCTAGGATGCAGTGCGCCATTTGCAAATTATGCCTACGATGCTATCAAAATTGCTCTATTTTTTAATTGTAAAAGTTGAATTCCTTAAAATTGATTCCTAAAGTCTATTTCGAATATGATATTGCCAGTATTGCAATATTATTTGATAGTATCTGATATAAACACAAATGTTAAACTCTGGCTACTTTTGTGACTCCTACACCTCAACATAATGTAAAGATTGCACATAAATAGCTCGATTAGTGTGCTACTGTTGCTCAAAACTGAAATTCAATTAAACAAATCAATTTAAATAATGTTCACCATTACTTCTCAACTGTACAATATGTCCTTAATACATATAGTTCCTTCAACTACAACAGCACACGAGCAATACTTCGTAACACAACTTTTGGTTTGAACATCAGCACAAAATATCGACGGAAGTTTCCCACGGTCCCATTCTATTCACGCAAATGAACATTAAACAGTTTCAGCAGTCAGTATAACCCAATGCTGTATGTCATTAAAACATGTTATTAATTTCTTGCCCATTTTCTTGAGATACAAGTTACTTTCATGCTAATATAGTTTGTTTTTTAAGGTTTCCCACAACTGAAATTCGATTTCAAATGGACGATCATATGAGGGGTCATATTTTAGTTGTAAAATATTTAAGCATGGACTGACAGAAAATATTAAATACTCTTATTGAGTATTCATAAATTGACCTAGCTTTTTTTACACAAAGATAAACAATTATTTTAATTTGAAATCAGTTTCTTTTTGACGGATTCAATAATACATTTTGTTAATATGGTATTAAAATTAAAATGCCCGAATATTTCCAACCATAACTCTCATAAGATTTGATCATTTTAAGCAAAAATATGTTTATTTCATAGCCTATAAATTTAAATAGTGAATACAAGTTTTGGTGTTCTACTGTTGCATGTGTATGCGGTATTGGAAACTGGTACTATTGCTTGACGTTATCAGTTCAAATTACGATTTATAAAGCATATCGTGCTAATTTAAGAAGCATTGATAGTGTATTGTCAGGATATAAATCATATGCTGGTCCTTTTGGGGTTTCTGAAGAAATGTAGGCTATCCGTGTTTAATTTCTTTAGGATATTGTATTGTTTTAAATATAATATTGAGAAAAGATAAGGTATCTTTAGGACCGCATATTTATAAGATTCACGATTTGATTTCATTTCATTTTGGACAGATTTTTCCAATTCTTTAGAGCAACCACAATTAACATTGTGCAAATAAGAAAATCTGCAAAATCAACCCACCTATGATGTTTTACCAAAGTTGTTAAACCAAAATACGTTCTAGCCCAATCTTTTCTTTTATTTCTCACAATTATGTAATGGTTGGACGTTTTGTTCCATTACTTGTAGTCATGTTAATCTTTTATTCTGCATTGTTCCTTATCGCATAAATACACTTTAAAATTGAGTTTCTGTCACTTTTGAATTTATAAATTTATTTTATATATTTTGATTCTTCCGTTTTCAGTCAGATATTGTTTTGTTGTTTTGATAGCAGTTATATAAATGTATTTGGATTCGATGTTCTATGCTTATGTGTCGATTGTTTCTATTTTTTCCAAACTGTCGAGTTGTATATTATGTGATAGCGGCAAAATTTGAGGTGAATTTCATATCTTACTTAACTGAGAACCTTCCAAATTGCAATTTTAAATATATTGTCATAGCATTATGCGTTTACAGGCATACTAGATGTTGTCAAGTTTTACTCATGTGTGTTTTTGTTGTTAGTTGGTTAGTTAGTTAAGATTGGTCTTTTTTTCATTCATGCTTTTGTATCATTGCATATATGTGTTATGAACCTGGGGTGTCTTGTCAATTTAACGTAATGGGCGATAATCGGAGTTTGTTTTAAAGTTCATAGTTATGCATTAATTAATCTTTCTGACAGTTTACAAGTAGTTTAATATAGTTGTTTTTCATATCTTACCATTATTATTTTCACCAGTTATATTATCCTGATAAAGTTTTACGTGAAAGTTTAAAATGGTCAGTCTTTGGACGCCATTGTTGTTGTTTACATTCTGAGATGATCTTGACCTAGCCTTTCTAAAGTATTAAATTTGCAATATTTTAAAAGTAACTTTTATGTCTGTTATGTAGTTTATAGTTATTTATTATATATTCATGCATTTTGGTTAAATTACAGCTTAACTTAGATTTCAGTTTTATAAAATAAAGTTTTATGTGTCCAGATTTTTGTCATCATCGTGACGTCATTAATTTAAAGGGATATAAATAGGGGTGTTTTGTGAACTAAAGTAGAGCACTGCATTTGACCGAAAAAGGGTTCAAATAAAGGATCAGCAACAACATGTCTAGGTTGGTTTTTATTTACTTGCGTTAAAATAACATTAAGGAAAAACTCTTCGGGTTTTTCCGACATTTGTCGGTAGTAGTCGGTTCACAACATTGGCGCCCAACGTGGGGCCCACTTTAAATTAAACGGTGGCTTACCTTCTTTTAAATAATTGAGATTATTTTACAAGTGTTCTGACTGCTATCCGCCATTTGTATTTTTTAAAGAAATAACTTAAGATAAATTGCGCGAAATTTCTTAGTGTTTACATTTTTGGTTCTGATGTAGTGCAGGTTTTAAATTGCAAGGTTTGCGGT